>VZZY01018552.1:104961-127830 GCA_013400335.1 Eurystomus gularis | reverse complement strand
TGGGGTCGGGGGAGCGGCGGGCGCCTCAGGGGGTTGGGGTTTTCTTCGCCCCTCTCCCCCGCCGGCTTTCTCGGCTCAGTGCTGACAGAGGGACTTGAGGGGGAGCGGCGCCCGCCCGAGCGGAGCCCCTCGCTGCGCGCAGCGCTGCGGCTTGTGTTGGGTTAGTGCGCAGCGAGCGCAGGCCGGGCTTTGAGCAGGCTTTGGTGGGGGTCGGCTTTGCGCTGAAGCTTTCTGAATGGACCAGAGACGCAGTTCCGCGTTGCAGCCCCGGGGTTTTAGGCTAGAGCTAGAGCTTCGGGTTTGTACCGAGCTCGGCGTCAGAGGTACCGCTCCGGGTTGTAACTCCGTAACTCGAGCGGTGACTGTAGCGCCGGGTTGTAACTTTCGTAGCCTTTGGATTATCACCTCGGAATTTCGGACGATAAAACTAAAATTTTGGTTTCTAATTTTATAATTTTGGTTTAGAACTTCTTAACTTTAAATAATAACTGGGGCGAGGCGAGAAGCAGGGCAGGTACCAGGCATCTCTTTTCAGAAGAGGCGCATTTACTTCCCAAACCTGTGTTTAAGAAAAAACCTGAAGCACCTTCTCTCCCCCTGCCGCAGGGCGGTCCCAGCACGGCTGTGCCGGGCTGCCATCCTGCACCGGGCGCTGCTTTCTCCCGTTTTCTGTGGACAGAGCAGCGCAAGCTCTTGGCTTTGCCGTCTCTATAAGAAACGCCACTGATATTTCACGCGTTGCAAAATGTGAACATGCAAATAACTCGCAAAGCTCGCAACACCACTGGCATCCTGTGGTCTGATGAGCAGCTTCCCAGCTTAGCATAGCCGCTTTGTTTAAAACCGGTTGTGAAACCTTTTTTGAAAAAAAAACAACTCTGGCAATGTTGGGGTTCACCTCACTTCCACCCAAGGTGGACAGAAAAGGCAGCCCTTGGCAGTGAGACCTTCACCTTGGGGAATGTTGTGACCCCCGGAGCATTTTCCTCTATTGGTGCCTGCCAGTTGGGGTGGTCTGTGGAACCTGCCTGCAGGTTTCACTTGTGCTACCCAGTAGGTGGATGAGAGAGACTTTTGCAGGTGTGTTCACAGCTGCCAGTAAAGATATCAGGTTTTGGAGTGGTTATTATGGACATGGACTGGCTCGCATGCTAGCACGTTAGCAAAGGTGAGCATTTTGCTTGCGAAGCCAATCTCCCATTCATCTCAGGCTCCTGTGCCATTGCCTGTGTGGCAGGACAGTGTCTGAGCAGTGTGCGGCATGGTGCTCCAGCCCCAGACCGGCACACTCTCCGCTTGCCTGACACTCAAACTCCTCAAATTTGCAAGGTGTGGCCATCAGTCCTACAGCAATGAGACAAATGTGGTTTGGGTGGTATCAGAACATGTGAGTCTGGACATGTGGTAGTTGCTAGCCTGACATAAACGCCAAAAGGATCAAAGATGAGGCTTTTACTTAAAGCAACGGGCTCATCCTTTGTGCTTTTGTTCCTGCCTGAACACTAAGGGTGATTTACCTCATTGCTGAAGCTGCTCAGAGTGTTTTAAGAATATCAGGCATAATTTAATGTGGGGAAAGGATGACCACGTTAAGGATGCTGACTATAGCTTTGAAGATATGGGCTGTCCTCTCAGTATTCTTTCCCACTATACTCAGCACTGGTGAGGCTGCACCTTGAGTACTGTGTTCAGTTTTGGCCACTGCAGTATAAGAAAGACACTGAGGTGCTGGAGAGGGTCCAGAGAAGAGCAATGCAGCTGGTACAGGGTGTTGAGAATAATTCTTACTGGGAATGGCTGAGGGAGTTGGGGTTGTTTAGTTTGAAGTAAAGGAGGCTGAGGGGAGACCTTATCACTCTCTACAACTACTTGAAAGGAGGTTGTAGGGAGGTGGGTGTTGGTCTCGTCACAACTGACAGGACAAGAGGAAATGGCCTCGCTTTACATCGGGGAGGTTTAGTTTAGACATTAGGAAAAACTTCTAGACCAAAAGGGTTATCAAAGACTGGAACAGGCTGCCCAGGGAAGTGGTTGAATCGCCATCCCTGGATGTATCTAAAAACAGCCTAGAGTGCTCAAGGATATGGTGTGCAAGTGGACCTGGTAGAGATAGATGATGGACTTGACTTGATGATCTTAAGGGTCTTTTCCAACCATAGTGATCTGTGATTCTGTGATTTATACTTTGCTATGATAGTCCAGGGCTTTCTGCTGTGGTGACCAGCAGAGTACTGTGTCCAGTTCTGGGCTCCCCAGCTCAAGAGAGATAGGGAACTACCACAGAGACTCCAGTGGAGGATGATTTTTTAAATCTCTCTTACAAGGAAATGTGGAGAGACCTGGGGCTGTTTAGCTTGGAGAAGAGAAGGCTGAGAGGGGATGTTACTGATGGTTATAAGTATCTGAAGGGTGGGTGTCAGGAAGATGGGGCCCGTCTCTTTTCAATGGTGCTCAGTGGCAGGATCAGGGGCAATGGGCACAAACTGGAACACAAGAAGTTCCACCACAACCTCAGGAAAAACTTCTTTACTGTAAGGGTGACAGAGCACTGGAACAGGCTGCCCAGAGAGGTTGCGGAGTCTCCTTCTCTGGAGACTTTAAAAACCCCCCTGGATGTGTTCCTGTGTAATCTGCTCTAGGTGAACCTGCTTTGAGAGAGGGGTTAGACTAGATGATTTCCAGACATCCCTTCCTACCGTTCTGTGTTTCTGTGACCAGGGAGAAGCTGGTGTTTTGAGTTGTAGCCACTCTCCTGGTGTTTGGTGCTCTGTCCCAGAGATAAGAGTAGATAAGAGCATCCTCCTTATCTTCTCTGATGCCAGCTCCCCTCTGACCAATGCTGCCTGCTTGCTCAGACTCCAGTGGCTATTCTGTCCATCCCTGAATGAGAGGCTGTGGCTGCTCTACTGCACTGTATCCTCTTTTTTTTTTTTTTTTTTTTAAGATGGATTTTTTTTTTTTGCTGCAGGAACCTTTGACATAACATTACTTTCAAGGGACTAGGCAAAGCCTCCTCAAATATGCCAAGCTAATGCCTATATTAAAAAAAAAAAAACACCAAAAAACAAACCATAGCCTTGTCTGTAGTGGTATCATAAGTACAGGTGCATATTTGGTTTTTAGCCCGTGTCTAGAAGACCAAACTACACTGTATTTGCCTGCCATTTTGGGATGAGGAATGAAACAGCATCTTAGGGAGCCTTTTTTAAAAATTATTTTGGCTTTTTAACTAGGAAACTTATACTAGCATTATCTGAGCTATTATAAAGCCCACCATAAGTTGTAGGTTCTCTGAGTAACAAAACCTGCTCTTTGGATAACTGGGAAACAGTTCCTTACATTGAACACCACATCTATTCTGGATTTCCTAAAAGAGTTAATAAGTTGTCTAAGTTAGGCTATCAAATTGCTGAGACTTCTCACTTTAGTGACCTAGTACTGTTTTAAACATTTAACTTAACTTGGACTTTTGACTTTGGCTTCAGGCTCCTGGCAGAATTTGTGTGTTGCTCTGAAGAAGGTTAGCATTTTACTATTATAATTGTCTGCTAAGAACTACATGAACCAGTGTGTGGTTATCTGTAGCATTTCATTTTGATAACTAGAGAGGAAGACACATGTAAATCTTGACTCCATTTTCTAGCCTGGTGGATACCACTGGGGGAAAAGTGTTTCTGAGAATAAGACCTCATAGCACAGAGTAACTGGGAAGACATATTTCTAACCTAAAAACTAGCTTTGCATTACAAGTTTTGCTGACATAGCCACTCAAAGACATGCATCTAGAAAAAATCCTTAGAGCAGAAAATTTTCATCTTTAGAGTCAGGAAATAGCAAGCAAGAGGATCCCTTTCTGGGTGTGTGCTAGTTCAGGATGAACATGGTTCCTGAGAGACACAGGAGCTCAGAGCAAAGTCCTTGAGCCTTTTCTTAGTTTGTTAGGGCCAAGGTCTTGTGGCTTCCTGGACCACTTATTGAAAGCTGCCTTCAATTCTGCATGCTGTCAATAGCTTGGAAAAGATGCATAAGATATTTCTCTTGAACATCTGAAAGACTCAGTGAAAGGCCATGTCAAACACCAATTCAAGTGAGATCCTACAAGTACAAGGAAGAAACTTATACAGCACAAACAGTTTTGACAGGCACATTGCAACTGAATTTAAGTAGCTGGTTTCCAGTCTGGCTACAGGTGTTCCCCGGTTTATTTCTCAGTCCTGGAACAATCAGATATAGAAGTTCACAGAACTGTAGAGAATTGGGACTTGTAATATAACTCGAGATATGAGCCATTTTTACAACAAAAATGCTTGATGCTGTTGAAGATTACAAAGAGAGAAAGTATAAATCTTGGATGTGCCTCACAGATCAAGCATGAAGTTTTGGTCATAGGAAGATAGTGAATCAGGCAGTGGTGTATCTTTGAGAATACCTTTTTCCTAACACCCTTAGTTCCTTTATAGCTAGTTCTCCCTGAAATATGCGTGCAGAAACAAATACTTAAGTTTTTAGGAAATGTCTGAATGGTTTCACTGCACTTCCAGGAATGTAATAATGCTACAGTGAGTGAGGCCGTGAGTTTCTGGATTTGCAAAGGATTTCAGGCATTTCCATGCTCAGAGGAGCTAAATAAATGTATGCCTCAGGTTCCTTTAAACTAAGTGGGAGAGGAACTAGATATTTCAGCATCATCAAATACATCTGTTGGAGATAAATAGCTAAAGAAGTCTTCATTTCTTCTACTGAAACTGGAAAGCCAGCTTCACTAGGCGTAGATGGGTAAATACAGGAGAAACTTGACTTTGGTATCCAGTGATGAGGGCGTTGCTTGTACTTCTGGTCCTGGCTCTCACTACTGCTTCTGTTTGGCACTAGGACCTAGGAGATGAGACAAATAAACAGCTTGAAGCTTCATGAGGGAGATCTGGCCTGCCTGTGGAGACAAGCAGGACAAACCTAAAGTGAAACACAGCTCACGCCTCTCTATGAAACTGTACCTAGCTTCTTTCTTCAGCAGGATGTGAAAGCTTGCAAACTAGGAGCTTTTCAAAAAGTATTTAACTTCAGAAACTATAAATTTGTATGTCTATTAAGCACAAGGAAATAAATGGCTTTTTTTTCAGTTTAGGGGGAGGGGGATGGTGGAAATCTTTTGGTAAAAATTCCATAGGATTTTTCTAAGTGAAAACAGATGTTTTTTTCAAACATTAAAAAAAAAATAAAATTAAAGCCTAACTGTGGCCTATGCATATATATTCTTTTGGGTGTACTTACGTACTTGTAGCTTATGAGAATGCTTTTCTTTTCCTTTTTTATTGATGGGTGTAATTTGGCAAGCAAATACACTGTTTATCTCTTCCCCTCTTTTGTAGGTTGCTAATAATTAAACTGCTGAATGAGAACTTGAAAAGTTTAACTGCTTTGTTTAACCAAGTGCACATAATTCATTTGATAGGAGTGGTTCTCTGTGTGCTTTTTGTATAAAGCAGGCTCATCTCCCACGAAGTCTCTTGGTAAAGAAAGGATGGAGCTGTGTTATAGCATGCTATAGCTACTATATACATATACATAAAGCTACTCGAATGCTATTCAAACGGGAAATATTAACACCATGCTGGAAATGGGATTTATAGCCCATGTGAGTGTGCTAGATCAAGTCCCATACTTGAGGGAGGGAATAGGAAGTATACAGATTTGCAGCTTGCCTCTTCTGTTAAGTGGTGTTTCAGTTACCTAGTAGCTCTAGCTCAAGATCTGCTTGATACTGTTGCTGATTCAAGTTGACTATGATTTACTAGGAATAATTTTACATCTAAGGTGGGAAAAAAAAAAGCCTGGCAGTTATAGGCAGGACTGGTGGGTCATATTTCAGTAGGATGATAAGCGAGTGCGCTCTCCTGTGCTCCACTCCTTGCAGGAAATGATTAACCTGCTGTGTTTGCTTCATTTGTTCCAGCCGTTTCAGTGTTTTTTTGGAATAGGTACCCTTGAACTGCTGCATGTTGTGGAATGAAAGTGCAGGTGCTGGACTGGAGAGAAGTGGTTCCAGCTCTGGCCTGGGGAGCATGATCAAGGAGGGCTGGAGCCAGGTCCCCCTGTCCCAGGGGAGGGAAGGCAAGTGGAAAGGAGTGCCTGCTACGGCACCTTTTTTGTGGATGCTTGATGAGATTGGCTGGGGCATGAGCTGGGTCCTGCCTGGTTTACTCATGGGTCAGCACTTCCTGTACCTTAGTGCTTGTGTTCACCTTCAGAAAACAGTGTTGTCTTCAGGCTGGTGCCAAATGGGCTTTGAAGAGGGTTGACTGTAAGACGTGTACTCTCTTATCTTCAAAGCTGGGGGTAGAAGAGGGCTGCTGAGTCCATGGCATGGAGTCAGCTTTATGCTGGTGAACAGCAATTTGTCCCTGGCACTGCTCTGCTTGTGTTTTGCCAGCTGCTATGGCACTGGCCAAGGGTAAGCTTGTCTGTGGTGGTGATGGGCTTGTGGGGCAGGCAATGCTTGCAGGTTGCTCTGTGGAGGCCAAGGGTCTTGGTAGGGTGTCAGGAGCCATGTGGCAGGAGAAGGAGGGTATGGGGCCATGGTCCTGTCATGGAGGTCTTTGGAGGTGAGAAGAGAGATGCTTTAGTTTGGAGATCAGCTTCCCAGCTACACATCAAGGGAGATACTTAATCAGGTGGTGTTCATACAAACTCTGCATGATTCCTAAATACCTTTTGAAATGTGTAAGTAAATAAATGGCCATTAAGAACCTGTGCTGGTGGTCAATTTCAGTGTTAAATTACTGCTTTGCTCAAATGAGTATGCACTAGAAAGAAAGACTTACCTGGAGGAATTATGTCAGTTCTTTTTTATCACTTATTGCCCAAGTTAAGAGGTCAACCAGGTATAAATTCTTCAGCAGTCAGATTCAAGGAGCACCTTAGAGATCTGACTCACAGCTGCTGGCAAACAACTGCTAGCCCCTAAGGATCTGTTGCCTCAAGGTGTGGTACCTGCCCTGCCTGCCAGCCAGGCTCCAAATCTGGCAGAAACTACTGTCCTCATCCCAGGTTCTTCTCTTGGCTTGCTTGTATCAGGCTAAGCAGTCTGTGGATTCAGCTTCTGTGATGAAGGATGTTTTTTCTGCCTGTCTTCCCCTGCAGACTTTGATCTGCTTCTTTCAAAGTGGAGTAAATTCTTGTGGCACCTAGCAAGTTATTTCAACTGATTCTTACCAGGCTCCAAAGTCTGAAGGGAAATATGTAGTCATGCATACTACCCATCCTCTGCTGGCTGTTTCGTCTGAAAATTAAGGGCACCCTCCTGCATTTGTGCTTAATTTGTAAAGCTGCTCAGTACACTGGTTGTATTTGTAGCATCAGAAGCTCACAGCCTCTAGGACCACAGCACAGACTAATCCGGGGCAGGTGGAATGGGAAATGCCCAAACTCTGTACAGAAATGTGCTTCATTAAAGCAACCACCCTTTTACAGGGTTGTAATGTTGAACTGTAGGCCAGTAGATGTTTTACTTGGGTTTTTAAAAGAATGTTTCAAAGGTATTTTGAGGAATCATAGAGAAGTAGAGGGAATATCTATGTCTAAATAGTCTGGCTGAAGTGATCAGAGACAAGGTAAAAATCTTGAAAACTAAACAAGGACCTGGGTTTGCTTTGCCAAAAACATGATCCTGTAGCAAAGGTCATCCTCTTTTGTAAGAGAAGTTGCTGGTTTTAACTGATGTTAATTACACCAGGATCCCAGGTCCCACTTTTCTGCAGACTGTTGCAACTAGTGAGGTTTCAGCAGCCTGAACTTGCTGGGGTGCCTTCAGCTGCTTGTTATGTCAGGCTGCTGTGGTCTTCACCTCTTGCCAACCCTCATACGATAACATGGAGACCTAATCTGCCAGGAAGCTAATCTCTACTTTCAGATCTGATTTGCTTTGCTGGATTTGCAGTCACTTCAGGCCTCTGCAGGGGCTGGCTGCAGATCTCACTGCTATGCCTGCTGGCCAGAGGCAGGGGCGACTTTCTGGCCAGGTGGGACTGTGTCAGCCAGAAATTAAATGTGTTTAAATTGCTCTGGAACTGCACCCTGAAGCTGTGGTTTTGCGTATGCTTTCAGTCAGCTCTGCTGGTGGAAGAAGCAATCTTGATTCCTCCTGCACAATTATTTTTGGCTGTATTACGTCCCCTGTCTAGGTTGCAGCATGAACCTGAGGCAGATCTGCCAATATGATGTAGTAGCTGGGGCGGAGATGAGCACAAGCAGTTGAGGGAATGGCAGGTTGAGTTGATATAAGTTTGTTACTTCTGCACATAAAAATCTGGAAAGCATGTGCATGGTGAGGCAGCAAAATGTGCAGATGACCCATGAGTGTGGACTGGGGCACATGGGCAGGAGTAGTGTGCGTCACTGTTGTCTTCCTTTGAGCGCCCCTGCTGTGGTGTTGCTGCCCCCCTGGTGGTCTGCCTGCCTACCAGGGCTGGGGCTACTCCCAGATCTCCTGCTGCCCAGGGAGTTTTGAGTTACAGAAATGTTTCTGAGTTAATTTAATTTCTAGTGCTGTAGTTTTACAAATCTGTAAGTGTCAGTAATGGCATGGCAACGTTTGCCAGGCTTGCTGCAGCTGTAAGAAAATCGTAAGAAACTGTATAAATACTAGGCTACTTGAACAAGAAAGTAAAAGAAATGCTTTTTGTACTTGAAGTAAGATTCAAGATGCTTTTCCAACCCTTTTCTGCTAGTAATACTACTCTTGACTTGCAGGGCCTCAAAACTGCAGGGGTGTGATGTGACTTGTGGTATGTGCTGCTTATTTCTGGGATTTTTTGATTTTTCAAGCCCAACTGATTTATCAAATCAATAGCTGGCTGGCCTCCATTCAGTGCTAAACAAGTCTTAAATTCCATATGTTCTCAATACAGTATAGCAGAATAAATAATGCATTGAGATAGCAGTATGGATAGGTAGTGGTGCAACTGAAAAGGTACAAGGAGTCCTGGGGAGAGCAGAGATTACATTTAGATGTATCTGGGACAGAGCTTTCACTGAGGAAGAATGGTCAGCTGTTTACAAAACCAGATAAAAATGTGATTTCACTACATCTGTGCTCAGAAATTGTTTTGAATACTGCTTTTCAGACCACAGCTGAGCACATATTTCTTCACTATGATTTAGTGGAGGCTGGAAGGTGAACCAGCCTTGGGTTGGCATTTGAAGTTGCATGGCGGCTGACTACTGAAGGTGGGTATGCAGTTTACTTGCAAGGATTGGATATGAATACCTGCTGCTTGGAATTTATACCACCTCTGACTATGGTAATGATGTTTAACAAATGGGTTGGAACACTCAAGAAAATACACAGCTTTTATCAAATGTAAAACAAGCTCCTTGCTTATGTTCCAATTTCTATCTTCATACAGATCACGAGAAGTAAGACCACATGGTTTTGCTGAAGATTTCACTGATATGAGTTATTCTAGAACAAAATGGATCAAATTTCTTAGTACTGTGGGTAGTAACAGGCAAAACAAAGGCTGGTGTTTCCTATAACACCGAGCCAATGCAATAACACTCAGTAGTTTCCCCTTTTTTTTTTTGCTACACTTAGACAAAATTAAGTAGTTCTCTAAATTTTACAGAGCCTTCTGATAAAAAGAGGTTTGTTTCTGTGCCATTCATCTGTATCATTTTTCCTAAAACTACAGTGGGAGAGTGCTGACTGATAGGCTGCTTCTGTCCAGGCTGCAAATGCTGCTGATTGTCAGGCCTGTATGGACTGCACTAGCTTCTCAGGCACATTTGAGATGCAAATCTACATCTGATCAAGTTATTTCAATTTAATTTCCTCAAATTATAAGTATAGACTTTCCTTGAAGTTGACCACTTGCATGAAAACTCTTACCAATGAGGCAGAAGTATTTTACCTGTACTCACTTCCAATAGCCCTTAGTGTGCAGGCCAGGAGAGTCAGAAATACTGCTGAAGAACAAGACTTGTTGTGACACTGGGTGCTTACAGAAATAGCTCCCATATAGAAAAGGAATGATAGACTCACCTGGGTAAGATACAGCTGATGGAATAGCTGTTTTTCCAGACTTCTCTGCTCCTTGTAGCAGTTGTAAATGCCTTATAATGAGGTAGACCATAGAGCACGAGCTGGAAACTGGGGCAAAGCTTGGAGAAAGAACTTTTGCAAATCCTAGAAAATCTTGATTTTTGAAGTAGTGCTTCAACAAAGGAAATAGACTGAAGCTATGCAACAGCTCTTGAGCATGTGAATTTGCTTGTTGGGTAGAGACTTCAAAACTTGCAAACACATAGCTTAATTTGTTGTTAAGGGTTGTTTGTACTATGGTTGCCATAACAGTGATGGGAAGCTAGTTACAGTTCCTCTATTTCAGTGGTCTTGGTATCGCTATTTCAAGCAGGATGCTTGTTTTGAGATGTTAACACAATTCTTCTTATATGCTCCTGATATTTTATTCATGATTGATATTTAGCATTGTCACTGCAGTGCTTCCATTAGTGGAAGTGGATTCAAAGCAGTGAAGAGTCTGTCCTGTGGTCGGTAATTGCTGCATTAATCCAAACTTTACCTTTCAGAGTAGACACAAGCAAATAACCTGCAAAACTAAGTTTACAGGAAATATGAATTTAGTAGAACTAATACAGTCATACTTAAACTTCTGAGTGTATGATTTGGGTGAAAACATATCGTGTGTGCAGCTGTCACTGACTTCTTCTGGAAATACTCTATTGATAAGGTAGAAGGAACTTGTGTCTCACTGCATATCTGATTTTGCAGTGATATGTACAATGGTGGGTGTGTCATTGCCACTCAGAGCAGTTTTGAGTTTCAGTATTTAGGTACTGGATGTACTGAGTGAAAGGGCTGGGTTTGGTCTGCTCTTTTAAAACCTTGCTCAAAGGTCTGTGATTAGAGAAAAACCTTATGTCCTTTTGTTCTCTCGTTCAGTTCTGATGATGAAAGAAAGATTAATTCTTATTACTGGGTATGTATGTAAATGAGAAATAAGGGCCAGATTTGGCCAGAAGCAGTGTGAGTAATTGCCCCGCAAGCAACAATATCTGCCTGCCTGTGCGGTGTGCTCCCAGTGTGACCTAGCAGGGAACACTGGGAGGAGGTTACCCTGGAGCTAGCAGTGCCAGGTCCAATAACTCTGCAAGCACTTGCTTGCCTACTGTGGAATGGCAGGAGCCAAGCAGGCTTCCAGTGATAACTGAGGTCATTGCTGACACTGCATCTGAACTGCTTGCCTGTGCTGCAATGCTTCAGGTGTTTTCTGGAGCTCCAGAGTAAAGCAGATGATTTGTTCAGAACTTACTTGGTAGAAGAAGGACTCCGCAACAAACTGGCTGGGGAAGGAGCAGGAGATAATGAACTGTCCAAGGAAGAACTTAGACCAAATGTCAGGGCTGAGGGTTTCTACACTGTAATCTTTCTCATGGTGATTTTGAATTTACTCAGTGCTTAAGTGATGCTCCTACTTATGACTCTTCCTAGACAAGTGTTTTAGTCCTCTTGAGTCTTAGGGTTCAGACCCTGAAATTCATGCAGCTGTGGTCTGAGTTACTCAATGACATTCAGATACAGCTTTCTTCTCAGGTTCTCAGTCTTTCACTCCGGCATTCTTGCTTGTCAACTGCTTTCTTTGTTCTTTAAGCTACATCTTATCACATTCCTTCCAGCTGGGTACTGTACTGTGAGTTTCCTGATAGGAAGCTTTTTGATGTCAGTCTCCAAGTAATCTGAATATTGAATTCCTTTAACAACCATTCCTTCCCAAACAGAATATTGTTCTGGACTTTTTTCAGGAGGTGTGATGGGCTCTTCCCTTCCCCACTGCCTCACTCCTCCTGTCCCTGTTGCTCTTGTCTTCATTCTTTCTCACAGCCAAGAGTAGCCCCTCCCTAACCAGCCTCCAGGTAGTAGGGGTTTACTACAAGTGTAACTGTAAGTCACTATTCCGGTCTCAGACTGTAATGCAGATGAGCTTTTTGACACTTCCAAGACTGAAAGAAAATTGAACAAGGTTCTGATTTAGCCAAAAAATCTGGTGTACCAGTTGCAGGGCAACATCTTGATCAGTTACTGGTTGAATGTCCATCAGTCTTTGGAATTTCTATCAAAGGGTAACAGCAGTGACCGAAAACATTAGTGTTATGTGGATTTTGCCTTTTGGTGAAGGACCGACAGCTTGATCAGTAGCTCTTGTCAGACATGCCTAGCTTTTTCAGTCCCTAGGGTCCCCCTTTGCCACAGTAAGCCTTGTACTTTATTCTTGTCTTGCATGTTTGCTAAGACATGCAAGACATACGTTTCAAACAACTTAATTAGGGTGATCTTAGATGCTACTTGCACACAGAGTGTCTAAACTGGCAGCAGTAAGAGTGCAACAGAGCTGCAGGTCAACATTAACATGTACAAACAGATGAGGGGTGGACAAACCTGAATTTGGGTTTCCTGCTGCCACTGTGGTAAGTTCAGTATATGCCCTGCCCTTCCTACCAATGGTCTCCAGACCCTCTTTCCTGCTCTTCCACTCTGCTTCTGCAGTGACTTTCTGACCTATAGTTGATCCACAAATGTTTATGGGTGGGGTTGTGGCCACAGGTGGTGGTGTGACTATACATATAATGAAAGTTGCCTTTGGGGTTCAGCAGAAGGCTGCAGGCATGTCTCGTTTCTCTGCTAACTTGTGCCTCTATTTCCAGCTCCTTGCATAGATATGAATACTTTTCAGATGAGCTTTTAATCCATTTTGGGTAATCTTCACTCCTCCTTTCATGTAGGTGTGTGTCCATTTGACTTTTTAATATACCTGCAATTCTTTTCAGAAGAAAATGGAATATAAAATCCCTAATGCAAAAAAATAAATTTGATGGCATTTGTAGGCAAAAGACTTAGTGTTTTCCTACAAACTAACCCAAATTACAGGATTGATACTCAAGCATGCTGTAGATGCTAGTATTTTTTTGTATTTCATAGTGGAGTTGTGTATTTTACTAGGCTGGCAATATTAAACTGTTCTTTTCATTATTTCGTTTACATTCTGCTTGCCTTAAGTTGAACTGAGGTCACAGTAGGTAAAATGTAAGGACATGGAACCCATATGGTAAAATTTTGGCTCTTTTATTGAGGATTTTTAAAGTATATTGTTAATAAAAAGCAAATGGGTTAAAGTAATTCTAGTGAAATGAATGGAGCAAATGGTAAATGTGTCAGAAAACATGGAATTCAAATCAAGTTCTTTATTTAGGAAAGCAATGAATGCATAAAGCTGACAGAGGAACCTTTCATGTTTCCTCATGAATTATCCTCTGGAGAAGGAAAGACTGTTGGAAATTCCTACTGGAATGTGCAATATTATTTTGAATGCCTCGAGCCTCCAGTGATGTGCTAATCTGACTAACCAGCCTTTTAAAAAATGCTCTTTTAAAGCCCACATGAAAAAATATCATTCTAAGAGTGTGGAAACTAAGCAAACCTTCCTACCAGACTCACCAGTGTAGCCTTTTCCAAGCTGCCTTCAAGCTTGGCCACAGTAATGGCTTTTGGACTAGGCAAGAGTAGATAGGATGGCCAGTAAGGGAAAGAAATAACTTGTAATCAGTGTTTATTGCCCCTTCAGGATCCATCAGTCTCAGTGCTTCCTTAATGCTTGTAACTTTTTCAGGAACATAGGCTGAGAGTTTATTAGCAAAGATTAACAAAGATTAAGGTCAACTAGGTAGTTCATAAATAGGAGCAACAGTTTTTAAAGGTGTTCTTCAAGTATCTGAATCTTGGGGAAATCTGTTGTACCTTGAGGTGACCAGCTAGCAAAGTATGCAAAAATAAATGGTTACAATCTTATTAAGGAGTTACGTGAAGTATTGCTGGAGACAGTGAGACTGGCAGTAAAATGTAGGTGGAAGTGGTTGGGCAATAGGCTGAAAAATTACATTTCATGTTTGTAATTGTAAATGGCAGCACTTGGAGCTCACTGAGTCTGGTTGGAGTTGGATTTTTCATATCCTTCCTTTCAGCTCCATGGCTCTGTCTCCTTGTTCTTCCAAATATACAGAACAATTACACTGAAGTTCAGATAAAATGAAACATGTTGTTTTTCTGCACAAGTTTAATGGACCCTTCTGGAAAAGAAGCAGCTTGCTCTGATATAATTATACTATATGATAATGTCAGAGCTACTTAATGCCTGTTAATATATTGCCTCTACTAAAGACTCACTGGATGGTACTGTAGAAAGCCCAAGGTTTAAAAGTGAAGGATGTATATACCTCTAAGCAGAAAAATGAATGTTAAATGTTTTGTCAGTGCATGTGGTTACTTGCTGAATTCCCAGTTATCTTGTGTCTTGTTAAATGATACTTTTTCTAAACTTTGAGAGAATTCAAGTGTCTTGAGACACAACTAAGGAGTCCTAGAGCCTTCTGCCAGTGTTGGCATGTGACTGTGAATCAAGCGGTTTTGACACTTGGCTCCAGAAGCATGGACTGTGGTTGCTGTCACATCACTGTCCCCTTGGCATGATAGTCCTAAAGTTCGTGTATTGTAATAGTGCTCAGTTTCTGTAAATGGATGTGGTTGAACTTGTGGTAGCAGATACGTAAGACTGAAATATGACCTTTTTCAGGAAAATGAGGGGATGAGAATTCAAGAAAGTGAATGCACAGCAATGAAGCTCTATGAGAACTCAAGGGAAAGACTGGTTTAGCAAGCATTTTTGATTTTTACATCAGGATGCCTTTTTACTAGACTTAGGCTGTCAGCACTCTCATGCTAATGGTGTGAATTTTCCCTGTTGTGCACTGTCTGGCAATGAGATCTGGTCCAGAACAGTGGCTCTGTAGATCTTCTGTGACAGAATTTGTGAAAGCAGATATTTGCCTGCTCTAGAAGAAGTGTGTGTATTTCTGTATAAAAATCTAAGCATGCATGCTTCAGACAACATGGTAGCTAGATTAGGAGAGTTATAACCATTTTTAAGGGAGGGAGAGAGCAGACCAATGTTGGAAAGATTTGAAAAATGCCACATTGAAGAGCCTCATAACTTTATACAGCATATTAGTTTACTATGTCAGGTGAATCTGTCCTCCAATTTCACAGCTGTGGTGGATTTTTGAGTGCTTGCAGTGTTTGTCTTTGTCTAGAGCGTTTTTTGGGAGCAAATGTTCAAGGAAAGGACTGAATTCCCTTAACTGGAGCCACAGAAGAAGGCTCAGGCCATCTGGTTTTACTGTTCAGGGACATACACTAGCTGTCTGTGCCTTTGCTTTGACAGAAGTCGTCTTCAGGCACTACAATAGAGCTATAGGTGCCAAATAGCTGAATAATGTAACACCTGTAATAGGTACTGTAAAGCCATTTGGTGATGTTAAGTCATTTTCTCTTAGTAGCCTATTGAATGTTAAAGCTAGTCTGTTGTCTTCTGCATATTTAATGAATTGTTGCACTAGTTACCTGCAAGTCAATATGGAGTTTCAGGAATGAACTCCTTCTGTCTCTGTAGCTTTGAGCAGGGTTTTTCTGATATCTGTACACGTAATCCTGTCCATGTATTTTCCAGCTGCCTGGCAGTGCCTTAAGGTCTGCCCCCACCGCAGTGAGGGCAGCTCAGGTAGCAGTGAGTCTGGCTCAGAGCATTGCTAGCTTAGAGCTGCTCTTGTTACAGGGGTTAGCTGGTGCTGTATTGGTGCAGCAGCGGCACCTGAATTGCCAACCACAGAGCTGAACTACCCTGGGTAGGCACTCCTGGGGTGCTGGGTACCTGAAAGGGCAAATTTTACCGGGAATAAAAAGATGACACTGGATTTATTGGCCTCTTACACTAGGACAAAATGGTTTTATGCTCTTGTATAACCTGAAGTTTTAAGTCACCTTGACCATTTAAAATTCAGCTTTTTCATGAACTGGCAGAACTAAAGTGTGATGGCAAACGCTTTACATTTGCAGCTCACGCTCATGGTACAGGCAGACATAAATGGGGTGTTGCCTAGAGCCTCTTGTACCCAGCTCAGCTTTCACTGGGGTTGGTATGGCCAGCAAAGTGTCAGTCACGAGTTTTTATACGAGAGGCTCGGCTTTTGTCTTTGTGTTTTCAACTGTTACAAAAATGTCTCTGTTAAATGATTTTCAGTGTGCTAATACTAAAGATGTGGGGGAGTCTTGAGTAGAAGATGTAGGAAGGTGTGTGTGGGGATGCACAGAACTTGCAGAATTTCTCACCAGTGAACTGGAGCACTGCCTTGTCTTGCCTGCTTCATGGCCTGGATGGTACACAGCTGGGACTGCCGAATGTGGTTTAGTTAATGTCTAACTCTAATACTCTGGTGAAAAACTTTTATTCCACCATTTCACAGTATTCACTGATGTATCTCTTTTCTTCACGCTCAGTCCTGACTCTACAAATTCTTTTCTGTCACCATAAGAGGATTTTGTTCTCCCTGTCCTCTGTCCTGTGTATCAAGCTTCCCTGTTGCGGTGCCAAAAAAGCTCTCCTCCCCTTGCTCAGGTCTCACTTTCCATGGGAAAAAGTCTCTGGTGGCAGGAAATTAAGGGGGATTGGCCCTGGGAAATAAAAGCCTCTATTCCTTTCTTGCCTACTTGAGGATAAAAAGTCTTTTGGTATGTCTGTGGCAAACCTTTTATCAAAGGGTCTGCCTGCTAGAAGCAGCCATGTGCTGTTCTTGAACTATTGTAGGTAGTCATATGTCTGAGTGCAAAAGAATGACCAGTAAGCCTTGAAAACTGCTGTAGGTTTTACAGGCTTTTTTTTTTTTTGCAGGCTTTTTTTTCCTAGCACCAGTATTTTAAGATAACAAAAACTGTCTCTTTCGGGAATTGTTACCTGTGAATAACTTAGAATTGTGCCTTATAAAGTGTCCCATACATTTGCATTGAGAAATTAAAGCAAATACTATTTTTCCTTGCATGCTCTTTGGTTATACATTATAAAAGTTTCAAGTTTACCTTAATTTTAAAATACAGTCCATGGATCCATGGGTTCATTTGAAAACTGTTGCAAACTAGACCTGTAAAACACCTCTTATTTAATGTAATCTGAAGTATAAATTTACTAATGGGAGAGATCTAGTAAGATCAGTGTTGATGTGGATTACTTCTGTGACCCTGGGACCTCCAAAATCCTTGCCATGGTTATGATAAGAGGGTTAACTTTGAACTTGGGCAGCATTTACACAGCCAGTGCTTGTTCTTAAAATTCTTGTGTAAACTGAGCATATGTTATCTGAACCTAAAGTTTTGAACCTCTTTCCAGGCACTGTTAGTAACGTCATGGCTCCAGTGGCTCTTGTATATCTGAACTGGTTGCTAGTTTCAGAAATTATATTGCAGCTTCAGAACTGGTGGCCCTATTTCTGAAAACTGGAGGTCTTCAGGTGAAGTCCAGCCTGTCTTACTCTGCCTTGTAACATCCTTTATCACTATATCCTCTTCCCTTGTGAGTTGAGCACTATTAAGAAATTACTGATAGAGAAGAAGTGTTTATTCTACCATCAGTCTTCCCAGTCTTCTGACTAATCCTTGCTCTGTTAGGCAGAAAGACTGAGCTTTCTGTGTTCAGGCCTATTTGTGTGTTCAACTTGGTGTGGATGGATGCACTCAGAGGGTGCTTGTCTGAAGTCATGGAAAGCTACATGCAGGGCTCTAGTCAAAGGCAGACTTTGTCCTTAAAGTCTAGTCTACTATAACATAGTCTTCAAAGAAGTTTCGTCCGCAGCTCAGTCCTGGGGCCACTTCTATCCTGCAGGTTGTCATTGCTGTTTCCAAAAGTGTCTGTGACACTTGTGGACTATATAGTACTTGATAGCACTGTAGCTTTGAAGCCATATATGCTGGAGGTGAAAGCATGTAATCAGTCTTATCAGAAGCTGGTGTTGCAAGAGACTCCTCCCAGCATAAGCACTGTAGGTGTTGGCACTCCCTCTGCTCTGCCTTTTTGGTGCTCATTCAGCCCAGAAACAGACACTTTGACCCTGGCAGGAAAGAAGCCTGATTTCTTCCTACCTGTAAGCTGCTGATACAGTATCTCTTCTGGAAATGTTCCACTTTTCAGTGTCCACAAGTTACTTATTCTTATGTCTTGCCCTTTTCCCTCCTTATTGGAGGGTTTTCTAAGCAGAACAAATCTTACAATTCCATTATACCTGTCAGTGCCTTCATCTACCTTCTGAATCAATCTTTGCAAATAACTTTAATGAGGGATTTGAGACTGGCCTGGGCTGTTTCATCTTGCATGTTCTTGAGGATGGGAGGGACCTGTGTTATTCAGGTAAATTCCTAGAGTGATACCAAATGGGCTGTGTGGTTTTCTTACTCCTGCTTTCAGACAAGCTGCCTTTTTTGCTGCATTGCTTGTGGCTGTGGTGAGTTGTTTGGAGGACAGGAGTAAATGGCTGTTTAATGTGCTAAGAGGAACAGTGTGGGAGCTGTGTCATGGGCCAATACTTGGCCCAGTATTGTCTGTCCCATTCTGGCCTGCAGGGCCATAGCCCACCAGGATAGTCAGCTCCTCTCTGACGGAGTGTGTCTTCATCCATAGGGCCCTCACTGCTAAGGGAAACCTATGATGTTTGAAAAGTGGCCCTAGAGCTCAAAGTCATGAGCAATGAAGTGAGATATTACATTTCAGCATGGTGGCTCATCAATACTTCTCCCTTGCTTTGAGGAGCCAGGATCCCTCTGCAGCAGGGGGAGCCATGTCAGGGAGTGGGAGCAGCCTATTCTGGATATACTGATGGTGGTGTGGGCAAGAGAAGCAGTAGAGCAGCCTCAGTGGCCGGTTTGCCAGGCTGGATGTTTTACCACCTGCATGTTGACCTCCAAACTGATGTTTTGGTTTATAGCAAGTGATGACCTGATTAGAGTATCTGAGAGCTTGTTTTCAAGTGAGTCATGATTATTGGAGGTACCTGACTTGAAAGGGACTTGGAGCAAGACAGGTAGTGTTTTTATCAGTGTATGAAACTTCTGGGTAATTAGGAAGAGCCATCTTAAAAGCAAAGGAAGATGAGAGATATCAATACTTGTGGTGATTAAAACTGAAACTACAAAGCTTAAAGTAGCTATATGATACGTTAACAAATGTGTGGTAAACATCAATTCAAAATGTGGGCGAGCAGTGTCATTTCTTTTGTGTCCTCAGTAAACGCATGGGGGATCATTTCTGTGCTTGCTTGGGTTGTTTTTTTTTTACCTTGAGGTGCAGCCTTCAGTTTATGCATATATTTGTAAAGCCCACCTTCTTCCTTTGTTAGTGCCCTTTACTTGAGTTACCTGTATGAGCTACCAGGAGGTAGCTTTAACCACTACAGGAGACAGCTGCATCAGGGAAACACTGAAAACTTGCTTGTGGCATGCACAATCTGTATGGCAGTCTAACGAAGCATCTCACGGCACATTTGGAGAGGAGGGGCATGTGTATTTTACTGAGGATGTGTCTTGATGTTCTCAGCTAACTGGCTTGTGGGCTGCCACTGAAAGTGGCTGGCCCTGCCCTATGTTTCCGTCTCTTCTCTTGTGCCTGCACCAGCATGCCTGCAGGTGTGCAGTGGCTCAGATCAGGGACCCGATCTTTCTAGAAGAAGATCTGTTGGTAGCCATTGCTTTTCAGTGAGGGCTGCCCCTTGGCCTGGTTCACTGACACAGCCACAGGATTGCTAGCTCTGACATGAGCGGTGACAGGAGTATGTGGCTGAAAAACATGAAGGAGGGCAGGGTCTGCTCTTTTGACAGCTGCTAGGGCAAATAGGGTGTCATTTTGGTAAGTGATTTTGCTGAGGGCTGTTTCCAAAAGCCACTGTGTTGTGACTGAAATAAAGCCAGAAGTCAGCACTACTGCATGGTGGTACTTCAGATTCCTTGCTAGAAACAGCTGGCAGAATAGCAAGTTTGCTCACAGAGGCCCTCTGTACCCTCCAAAGAGAGTAGTATCAGTCATGGGGTAGTGGCTGTTAATAATCAGGGTTGCTTGCAGCTGGAGATGTGCACAGAGTCATCCTTAATAGGCTGGGAGAGGTGATGGGGCTGCACCAGTAAGTAGAGGTGTGAATACCACAGCTTGTTCGTTTGATTACAGACATTACCCCTATCTGGGGAGGCATCTTTGGCTGTGAGTTTCACAGGTTCCTAAAGCCACAGCTGGTTCCCAAGTTGCCCTTGAGTTTGCAGTGTGTTTTTGTCTTAATGTCTACTTCTGAGGCTATGCTTAGCACAGGGCTGCTCCATCCACTGCAGTTTTGAGATTTCACATGGTGTTCCTCGAACTCCTTTGAGGATGTATAAGCTGAAACTCTGCTGGCTCCAGCCTGAGCCCCATATGTTAGAGTACTCCATCCTACCCCTAAACCTGGTGATAGACAAAAGCAATATACACTTGGTTTTGAAGATGTGAAACTTGAGGAATTGGCTGTACAGAGAACAGCATCTTGGTGATCTGAATATCTGTGTGCACAATGCTGTAAAAGGCCTCTTTTCAGGAGGACTGACTGTTTAAACTTCCCTTCTGCAGTAATTTGCCCATGTTCTCAGTAAAATTGCTCTAAGAATCACCCCTGATTCATGTGTAACTTGATATGGGTTTCTGTTTGCAGCTATTGTGGATGATGAAAGGCTTTCAGCCGAGGAAATGGATGAGAGGAGGCGTCAGAACATTGCTTATGAGTATCTGTGCCACTTAGAAGAAGCAAAAAGGTAAGTAAATGAAAGCATACTTATATCTGGCCTTTAAATAGAGAAGTTTAGGCTTGTGCTCTTAATCATTGTAACTTTTAATTCAAGTTCTTGAACTACATGAACTAAGTTAATGTTGGAAATGTACAGAATTCAGTACGAGAAACTAATGGTCAGTGTGAAAAGTTTTAATTCAAAAAAGGATTCAGCAAATAACACAATCTCCTCAGACTTATTGTGGTGACTATCTTCAAGGAAAGTAAGGGCTGGGTACTAAAACCTGAACCTGTCATTTTGTGAGGAAATGAGTCAAGCTTATGAGACTGGTGAAAATCTTTTGTTCCTGGCTGCATGGTCGTGCTCCCTTCTCAGTGCTAGTGCTTATGAAGCAACTTGAGTTTTTAAGATGGGAGAAAATCACCTGAGCTCTTACTGGGCTAATGATCTATGTCATCTCTGTTTCAATGATATGTGCAGGCAGGGCAGTAAGATAACCTGGACTCCTGGACTATGCTCTTCCTTTAATTCCTCTAACCTGTTGGTCAGAAACCCTCATCTCTTGAAGCAACAGCCTGTGATGAAGCAACTGATCTGCAAGTGCACAGGGATTGTATTTTACCCTTGTGCAAATGTACTGTGCTATGTACACTTCATTCTCAAAACAAATATTCAACAATATTTTCATTATTACTGAGCAAGGCAAGATGCAATATCCTTGTGCTTTTGGAGCAGCTTGGAGTGCTGCTCTTATGTAAAAGCCTTTTACATTCAGTCTGGTCAGAATTTTTCAAAGATGTCTGCTGTACTCAGTTTATTGCCCTTGGGCACCACTGGTAAGTGTCTTGCTTCTGCTCTGCATTTGATGGTGTTTTTAGTCCTAAACTTTAATTGGATTACTTTCCTAGGAATCTCTGTACAGAAAAGGAAACCTGAACTTTGACAATCAGTAGTGCAAGCTGGGAAGTCTCAGTGTGATGACAAATCATAGGATCTTTAGAATGGAGTAACCCAGCATACTTCAGTTGGGAATCAACCATAAAACAGTGCCCTAGAGTTTGTTTCCACACTGTTGCCCTTGCTGTCACTGCATGGCACTGATAGTTAGCTATTTAGCTCCTGTGAGGCAGCTAGCTGCCAAGGATCTTGTCCTAAGAGTGTTACAAAAATCCACCACTCTTACTTCCTATTCACTATGCTGTATCATTCACTGAAGCAAACATTGACTCCTTTGCCTTTTCTTCCTCTTTCCACTGCAGAGTGGTTCCCCATTCATGTATTTAAGATTGCAAGTGTGTTACTGCTGCCAGAGAGGACTGTTCTGCTCTGCATACTCCTGTTGTCTGCACTGAGTTACAAGAGATTGCCATTGGTCAGCTGAGTCAGCTTGCTATGCTGGCAGAAAATTCCTAGCTCTTTTGCTGAGTTAGTTTTCTAGTGGTTTAGTGAGCTGACTGGTCTGATAAAGGGGTCAGAGGAGAATGCTGGCAAGAGGAAGGGGATCAGGTGCAGCTGCACACTTGAGAGAGGAGATAGAGCAGCTTTCTACCTTGCTTGCTGAGAGGTTAGACCAGCTCCATCTAAGGAAACCTTAGTGAGTCAAGCTTTGATTTGTACTTGGTTTGTTGCAACTTGCCTACCTGCTAGCTTCTGGCAAGATAGGAATAACAATTAATCTCCAAATCCAGCCTTTTCTCTACTATTACTATTATTATATATTTATCTTCCTGGCTTTCTCCACCTTCCTCCCCTTCCCAGGGCTACTTGTCACTTTGAACTTAGGTCTTCTAGTTTGTTTGAAGCATCTCTCTTGATATTTCAGAAGGAAATATGAAGTTATTTTTGCAATTAGTGACAAATTGGCATCTGCTATCAGTAACCCCCCCTCTTCGCTGTATTTATTTTCATATCGATTCATGCATTTAACAATTTTCCAGAATCATAGAATCATTCAGGTTGGAAAAGACCTCTAGGACCATCTAGTCCAACCTTCTTTGAACAGCTCCCTAACCCCTAGACCATGTCTCAGAGAGCCACATCTACCCATTTTTTTAACACCTCCAGTGATGATGACTCCACTATCTCCCTGGGCAGCCAATGGCTAATCACTCTTTCAGTGAAGAACTTCTTCCTAATATCCAATGTAAACCTCTCCTGGAACAACTTGAGGCCAT
>VZZY01018552.1:74670-103797 GCA_013400335.1 Eurystomus gularis | reverse complement strand
AGGTGTGAAGGCTCTGGGGGTGCTCTTTTGTGGACAGAGCTGCTGTAGGGCAAAAGAATTCTTCACAGACAGATGTCGGCATAATTCAGTTGCACCCTTAGACTTTGCCCTGAGATGGACTCTTCCTAATGCAAAAACAACCTGGCAATGAACATGAACAAAAACATAGCTGTGTAGCTCCTAGCTCTGCTTCCTTGGGGGGCAAATAATGCCTTCTGGGGAGGCTCAGCCAGCATCAGGGACAGGCTGGGGTGGTAAAGGTGCACAGCTGTTCTCTCCAGCTCTGACTTGGGAAAACAGCGGCTTGAGAAAATGCCATATCTCTTCTCACTGCACAGTTACTGTCCCCTCTGTGTACTTGATTAGGGGTGAAACATTGAGGTGCGGTCTCTGTTCTGTGCTTGCATGGTTATAGCATTGTGTTTGTCACAACAGAGCATGAATGAAACTGGGGACCCTGGAAAGCAGGATAGCAGGCTCGTAGGGAGCAACAGGGTCGTAATTCAAATTGCTGCAAAACAAGACCAGTGCAAGTTAGTGTGTAGGGTGCAGGCAACCTCAACAGCATATGATGTGTCCTGCCCTTCAGCTGTGCTGGGAGTGCAGTTTTGCAGGAGGTGCCAGCTGAGGGATCAGCTTTTGCTGCTGCTGAGTGGAGGGATCCCAGCTGAGCACTCACCTCTGCTCCCCAGTGCTGGAGCAGCTCCTGTGGGATGCACAGGACTCCGTCCCCAGCTGTGGCAGTGAGGCTGGTGGAGGTGGATGGTGTCTTGAGCCCCAGTTGTGGCAGCTAGTTGTGAACCACCCTGAGCTGCAGCTGCTGCCTTCTTGCTTTTAGCAGTGCCCTCCTAGGCAACACCTAGGAGTGGAGACTGCCTTCCTGGCATACTGATTTCTGTTTACAGTTGAAAGCTTTTTTGCTTCTATATAACCTGAATGCATGGAGAGGATTTTTTAGTATTCGAGACATTATGGATAGAATGACAATAGACAGACTGAAATGGGTAAAGCAAGGTGAGTTTTTCCATTCAGTTGGCAGCTGCTGAAATGACAGCAAATACTGTTTCAGCTAATCAGCAGTGTGCAAACACAATCTGATTTGTCCTTATATTGAAGAGTGATAAATACTGAAGCAATAAATAACAAAAGACTGGGGCAGAGCATGACTGGGACAGTACTATGGCAGGAGTTACATTTTTTTTCTCCCTACATTTGTAATCAAAATATTATTTTATGGCAGCTCTACATTTTGAAATGCCAGAGTTAATTAAATGGATGAAGAATGTGTACTTTCAGCTGCTTTTCAGACCACTGTTTGCACGCTTACTTCCTGTAGCCCAGCTTTAATAAAAACTTCCCAAGTTTACCATGAAAGAAAAATCTTGTTGCTGGTAGCTGATGCTTCTGCAAATGCATTCTGTGTTAGGCACAGTATCTGTTGTATGTATACAGTATAGGAAATTATTTTCTAAACACAATGAATAAAGGTCCTCTGCAGAGGTCTGTAATATTTAAATAGAGTGTTATATTTGAAATTGGAGAGAAGATTTTTTTTTAGATTACTGTCCCCTTTCTGTCCAAAATCACATGTGATACATTCAGTTTTGGTTGCACATATATGTCCTTTGAGTTATTACTTCTGTCCTTAAGGAAAGCTTATTGCATATTAAAAAAAAATGCAGAGAAAAATGAATAGTATCCAGTATCTTACTGAGAAGAATAAATCCCAGAATAAGCAATTGGGAGTTGGGATTTTCTCACTTCAAGCAATGTAGCTGTGGGTCACTTTAACAGATGTTCTCTGACATTACACCAATACATTTCCGGTATCTTTTTGGAAATTCTTATGTTGAATAACAAGCCTTAAGGTGGGCATGAATAGCTATGTCACAAGCCCTAATGTCTCATTGTATTAGGTTAATTTTAACATACAAAATTTACCACAATGTTCTCTTTTCCAAACATTTTCTTTGTAATACCCAGAACATCAGTTTTTGCCTTGAGTTTGGCTTTTGCTGTCACTTTTCTTTGCAGATGTGAAATTACTGTGCTGTAAATGATAATACAGATTTAAGGGGTTTTAAACAATTACCGAAGCTTCAGCATTTAATGCAAATAAAGTTTACATTAAATCTGTTATGGCTGGTTAGGGTTATAATCATGCGTAATTAAGCAGAAACTATTTCTCTTGGCTTCTTGGAAATTATACCTTCTTATGCTAGGTTTGAATTTGAACCATGGGAGGCCTCATTTTACTAATCTTGTCTCTCTCTCCATGAAATGGAATACACTTCATTTCACTAAGTGTATGCTGCAATTTCATAACTATAAGTGCCAGCATTTTTCTTATTTCTTTTTACTTATGTTCAATAGGACAGGAACTTGTGTGAAGCATTGAGGCTTTAGCTTCAATCTTGGAACAATGAACATACAGTGAAGGAAAACTATCCAGGAGATGTCATTTTATTTTGAAAGTGTAAATCCTCATTCTTTTCCAATTTCTTGACAATAGAAAAATCAAATAATCCCTTTCAGCTTCCAAAATCTGCGTCCTTCATTGTATTGAGTTTTACTAAATTGGTTTGCAATGGCTAGTTGTGGTATTGGTCACTGATGAGGTCACAATTGGAAGCTGCTGTGTAAAAATGTACATGTGGTTCAATACACTGAACAGGTCAAATCCTGAAGTGCGTAACTTGTTTCAGTTAGATTGAACAGTTTTGCAATACCATAGCACTGTAGAAAGTTCAAGTTGCTCCAGTTGTCAGGACTGTGCGGCCGTGGAGGGTTGCTTTCAAGCCCATCCCATTCCTGGTAGGGTGTCAAGATCCTATGAAGGCTTGGTACTACAAGTGAGTTCTGCCAGGTTTTGCCCTGTTGCTTCTCCATGAGCTAAGCTGTGACTACCGTGCAGCCCTGGCAGCTCATGAGTTAATGCTACTTAAATGCTCTATTTTAAGTCTATTCTGTTCAGACTACAGGAAAGCTTTTAAAGCTTTGTGATTGGAGGTCAATGCATAACATTGTAGCTGTACAACTAACTGACTATAAGCAGAAAATGTTAAGATACTTATTGACAACTTGATTTATTTGAGTTTGTAAAAAAAGTCATTCTTCTGGGAATGGCAGTCTACTGACATTTTGTAGATTATGAACTTTGATTCATCTTTTCCCTCTGCCTGCCTTCAGCCTAATAAAGCACCAGTGAACATGGCTGGCAGTAGCTGTGTAAAGACCAAATGTTTGAAATTAGAGTGCTTCATGAGATTAAATTCTTGGAAGAAACCTACTTAGCTGGGATATACCTGTCCCTGAAGTAGCTCAGTCTGCACAGAGATACTGATCAGCAAGTATACTTGCTGTTTCATGCCTTGATCTTCAAGGGTACTTACCTAACAGTAGACTGCTAGCTATTAAGTTGAACAGTTTTTGTTCCAGATAGTTATACAATTGTGCAGATATGCCAGAGTTTTCATATGCAAGTGTCACTGGTATCAATCAATCCAATAATTGCTTGGGTTGTAATATTTGCATATGAAAAGTCTCAATAGTAAGATCCAAAGGAGAGAGAAACCTTTTGTGCTACTTTCTGTACAGGATGCATTGACCTACTCCCTGGGATGTTGAGGTAATTTGTGCACATGATATGGGTCATTGCTCAGTGTGTATAGTTGCAGAATAATGCTGCTGAGCAATGATGGATGTGACCTTTGTTTTTTGGAGACTAAACCATATGGCACTTACCCATAGCATGCACTGAAACTAACAGTACAGTAATTTTAGAGCTGTTTTTCTTTCCCAAAGTTTTCCACCTTTCTTTTAGGCACTACCCTCTTGTAAAAGGAATTGTGATCTTTTTGTTTTGTTTTTAATAGAGTGACAAATTGGAAGCTAGTTCATGCTCTGGTGCCCTCATATTGGTGTGGTTTGTAGGTCTGGCTTCACCAAGAGAGCACACAACATTTTCATTTCTTTCACTTTCTCCTTTGCAACTTGGATTATCAGTGCTGCAACTGAAAGACCTGTTTTGACTTTATACTCCACCTGTATGACTAGCTGCTTGTCAGGTCAAACTGATGGCTTCATTCTGTACCCTGAGTAGCTCCTAGTTAATAAGTGTAACCTGAGGTGGCCTTACTAAGATATCAGTAGTAGCTGAGTCATTACAGTACCTTATGGAGCACATCAAGGGGTAGGGAAGCAGGCTGCCATGAGAGGCTGGCAAGGATTCTTGCACACCACTGCTCAAAATTCCCACATCTGGAAGGATGATAAAGGAAAGTTTGAGGCTCTGTTGTGCAGGGAGAAACACAGTTGTGGATATTAGAGGTAGCTGAGGGATATGAGGTTTGCACCTTGTGCAAGTGATTCATATGAAGTTAATGTTGGGAACAACCTCTGACAGCACCTGGCATAAAATGGCACTGTTTTATCCTTTGCTTAGCATTGAGGGGCTTAAGTGTTGCTTTTGAGCTTTCAGTAAGTCCTTCTGCATTGTTTGGACTCCGCTCAGTAAGGCAAGGTGTCGTTTCCATTCATCTGAGGTCAGCCAAGGCCTTTGCTTCCTTATGTTTTAATGATGGAATAAATCACAGCACACTTATGGCAGTTGCATGCAGCACTGCTGGTGTTTCTGACCCGCATCCCGTTGTGCTATAACTCATGTAACATTCAAAAAGCTTTGTTACATGGTCAGGTGTCTGTTTGCTTTGGACTGGAGGAGGAAACTACCTGGGCTGATGGAATCTGCTTTTAAACAGCTCCCTTGTAGGAGTGTACTTTTCACATGCCAAGATCCTCCTTTCCCAGCTGCCATGTCCTGGAGAACTGTTGATCTTTGGAAGAAGTGTTTATTCATGCTCTTACAGAAACTGTTGTGGGCAGATGTGAATGGCTCTTCATAGATCAGAAGAGATGAGGTAACAACTTTACTTAGTGACCTTCACAGCACTACTTTGTATAGACCACTGCTCCTGGGGAGGAGCTCACAGCTTATGGGCTTGTGGGATCTCACTGAACTGGAAACAAGAAATTGAGCGGTCACAATAAACATGCTTCTAGAGTAGGAAGCTTGTGCTATAGCTCTCTGGTTGCTAGAAGTTCAGGTCCCTATGAGTTGTTCAGCTACTGCCTTGGGACTGAAAATCCTAAAATTGCTCTGGTTAATTGTTGAGATTTGCAAAAGAACCAATATGTTACTATACCTCCTGTTCTGGATTGCAAAAACAGCCCAGGGATTGGAGAGTTCAGTGCTCACTGAATGTCTAGGTATGACCTTGCACCTGTCTTCTGCCTCTAGCTACTGCAGACAAACACTTCATAGGATAAGGCAGCTGCTGAGGCATATAAATTAAGCTTCCCTTAAAAATCACTTTTGGTGCAAATATCTCAGCAATTCACTGACTGGAGAAGGAACACTGAGAGATTGTATCGCCTATCTTTAGGTATGGAGTAATGCTAGAAAGTGCTTTGGCAGTTTATTGCTCCATGCCGTATGAATCCTGTGTTAGTAAATACAGCTATTGCAAAATCCACAGTATCCCCCACCACAAGATGAGTGGTAGACTTTCGTGAGGACTCACTTACTGGCAGTTAGGGCTTGGGAAGATGCATTTTAAAGCAACATGTGGTCAGATTTATAACTAAACTAGTGAAGTAGTAGGCTTGTGTGCGTCAGTCTGTATACTGTATAGTGCTTTTTATTGCTATTGGTCTCAGTGTTTCACATGCTTGAAGAAAGATGGCTTTCTACTCACCTGCATTTAAATTCAAGGATCTATTAGGAGGTAGGGTATAGCAATCCCAAAGTTACTCAGAGCATGTATGCACCTTGCAGGAGGTCAGATATTGGTGGGACCACCTCTTCTTGAAGCCACTGTCATTTTAAGCTGATAGTGTGACAACCTCCCAAAATTGCTTTTTCTATTTTTATTGATAGATGTTGAGAAAGTCTTGTGCATGCCTCTGTGGGGTCAAGTAAAATCCTCAAATTCTCTCCACCTCATTCAAGGTAGGGAGAGTTGTGAAAATGGTGTTTCACTGTTTGCTTCTTTTCCCGATGCCCATGTTTCTTCCAATTCCTTATACGCTTTGTGTAGTGCACAGGAAGAGAGAATTCAGGGTAATCTCAAGGTAAATCCCAGATTTAATACTGACGGGAAAAGGTTCTTTAAGCTAAGGCATTCTTTGGAAAATTTAAGTGATATATCTGTTTTTCAACTGAGTTCAGGAATGGGTATGCATTCTTGAATTAGTGCAACTTAAACTCAGTTGCATGTGCAAAGGAATGTTTTCTTTAAAACCCAAACAAAAAATATTCCTTGCCAAGGCTTTTATTTCGCAGTTCCAAATCATATGAGGCGGTTGGATGACCTCTTAGGTACCAGTGCATGTCCAGACGAGAAAATAATCCACAGAGTTATCTGTTCTCTTTTGTAAAAAGAGAAATGGTAGCCCAAAATACCCTTGCTCTTATTCCCCACAGTGAAAGCGTTCAGAGTTAGCTTTGTTAGCCACAAAAAGAGGTGAGACAGCGGTAGTCTGTTCCTGTAGTGGCAGTGGGACGTGGCCTTGAACACTTAATGTATTCCACTGTTGCTACTACACCCTAGCATCATTCTTGACAACTAAGGCCTGAAATTGGTTTCAGAAGTAGAGACAGAGCTGTGAATGGGTTTTGAGTCTGACAAGTTTGAGTCTGGGGGGAGGGCTGTAAATGAATCCTCTCAAGTGAATGAATGGAGCTGCTTTCGAATTTGCAGTGCTAGGAAGGATTTCACATGGCTTCCAGTGACTATGAATGCTAGGCAGGTTCTGGCTTGGAAGCAGAAATCTCCACTAGTTACAAGTGTAATTGTCCTACCAGCTTGAAGGGGAGAGAATCTTGCAGGTTTTTGTTTTTATTTGAATTGAGAAGTGCTGACAAGTGAGTTATTGTGACATTGGGTACAGATTTATTCTGAGAAGATGATGGTTAACTGTATGTATAATTTTCAAGCTACCTAGGAACAGCTAGCCTGCCCTGGGATGAAAGCTCATAGATTTGTAATAGTAAAGATGTGCTATAAATGCCTGTGGTGCAGAAGTACCCTAATTGTTTTGCAAGGCAGCAAAGATGAGAGCCCGAATTCTAATCCTGGCCCTTATTGCTTCCAACTGGCTTGTTAAAGCTTTTGAGTTACTAGTGGTGCATTCACCCCACAGGGGAAGTGATAAAGCCAGTCTGGCAACTCGAGCTCTTCTGCCATCTATAGCACATTAACTATTTCTAAAACTTGGATTACCATCAAAGCAGATGGGAGTATTATGAAGTTTGGTGCAGAGTATAAGAAGAACTTCTGTCATGAACAAAACTGCCTTAAAACCAATGCTTTTCATTACTCCAATCATTCTGCTCCCGAACAGCCTGCCTGTTGAAGGGGCAAAGGCAGAATTTGAGCATAAAAGCAATAAAAGCTGCAGTGGTTCCTGCAGCTAATCACCTCTCACCACACACAAATTGTCCTGTTATGGTGTAGTTGCACTCAGGGCACTAGTGTGTTTGTTTCCTAGTGGGAGGGGATAGGGAGAAGCAGTGGGAGCAAGGAGAGAAAGAGGAATGGTTTACTGGAACTGTGGAAAAAGTACTCCAAACTGGAGACTTAAAACTAGAAGGAATTTGTAGACCACTATTGAAGGTGGGATATGGACCTTGGCTGCGCCTCCTGGGCTGTGAGGCTGGGTGAATGCATGGAGAATGCCACTGGAAGCCAGCCACACTTGCCCACAAAGCACCCTGTCATAGGTCTTAGGGAAAGCATCAGAGTATCAAATGCATCATAAATTATGCTCTGTGGTAGGAGTGCCTTTGAAGCCTGGTTGTAAGTATGCTGCTGTCAGATGGCTAAATAGCATGATTTACATCAAACATCTATTTACATGTTGTGCCGAACCTCTTTTTCTATTAAAGAAACAAAACAATGAAATAATGTGGCATTGGTGGATGTTAAAACTGGAACATCTTCCTTTCAGGACAGCTTCCAAGCTGCAGATTGCATCACTTCTCTTGCCATGGCCAAAGCAAAGCATAGTCTGCTTTATGCAAGAGCACCTCCATTTATGCTATGTACGGACTTGGTCATGTGGGACTTGCTTTGTAGCATTTTGGGGCAGTGCCAGCCCTTGGTCTCAGCTCCACTCTCTTTGCTGGAACAGAGTTCAATGGAATACATGGCTGAAGCTGAGTTTTAGGGCTTCCCATTTTTCCACAGCATATACAATGTGATACATCCAGTAACTCTTGAGGTGCACTTTCTTCAGCTGTGTTCAAAAACAGAAATCAAAACTCTTCACTTCATGTTGAACATGAGTTGTTGGGAGTTGGAGAAGCATTTTGTTTTTATAAAGTATTAACAGCACTGAGAGCTGTGTTTTCAGGTTTTTGGATTTTTAATTGCACGCTTTTACATTATATTCACATGTTCTGTTCATGTCCCTTTCCCCTTGTTTTCCTCCCCAAAAGCACTGATCTAACCTGGTGGTTAGCTCAGCACTGGGATGGCTACTATTTTGGGGGGGAAGAGCTTACACTTAAAGTCTCGGTAAATGCAAGAGTAAAGTGTTAAATGGTATTGGCATATTCCTGTGCTCAGCTTATAAAGCTGGCAGATACTTTTTAATATTCTTGCTGCTTTCTGTCCCCACAGAGAGAGACCTTGATCTGTTGCTGCTAAATAAATATACTTCTGTTTTGATTCCAATTTTAACATTCTCTCCACTTCCTCAAGGTCAAAGTGGTATCACATGATGGTTAGTAGCATGTACTGTTTTCCTTAGGGAGAAGTAATAGGAGAGAACATACGTTAAAACAGGAATTTATTCCAGAAGGTGTTATTTACTTGTGGTTGTATGCACTCTTACTGTGTTAAGGAGAAACTAAGAGTACAGGGAGACTTCTCAGTATTTTTCTACATCTTTTATTTTTAAAAAAAGTTTATTGTCAGAGAAGACTAAGCATGAAAGACGGTGTCTGCATGAGTTTTCAGTGTCTGAAACCAGCAGGGACTAACCCATTTGCTGTGGTGGTTACTGACTGAGGTTGCAAGGTTATTTTCAATGTCAACAAAAATTATTTTGCTTCTTAGGAAACATGTTAAACAGCATTTTCACATCTTTGTAAAGATGTCTAACAAAAGATTGAACTTGTCCACTGCAGTACAAAAAAAGACTGGTAAAACAGGGGTAACCGGAGGATTTAACAAGATTCTCAGGGCAGACTTCTCTGGGCTCTCTGTTTGTTTCTGTGCTGTCTGTGAACTAGCTGCCACTGGAGGAATCCTATCTTCTGTGAAGATCCTGCTTAGCTGGCACTTTGATAACATGATTAGATTAATAATTAATGCTGAGTATGCTGTGTGGTTTTCATGTAACCCAGGATGTGAATAAGCAGGTGACTGTTATTAAAAATCATCTCTGCCTGCAGCATACCAAAGGCTTATGGTTCACTGGCAAAAAAAAAAAGCCACAATGAGAAACCTATGGAATGCTTTGGTTTTATCTGAGTCTTTAACTTTCTCTTGCTTACAGGAATGGCAGGGAATAGGGCTGAGAGAAAGTGTAAGGACCACTTGGGAGTTTTCAAGGAAGAGCAAACTGATGAAAATAAAACTGGTATGTAAATAGCTTTCTGGCCTTCCAGAAGACTTTAAGGAGAGTACACCAAAATAGCCCACTTTTCTTTTAACCCAAGAGAGTGACAGAATAAGATAAACTAAAAAATTTTGTAAACTAAATTCATTACAACTTCTTGTACATGTGGCAAACATGAAAAATTGACCTCTTGCCTGATGTCTGTGCTAAGAAGGCACTGGAGGAATTAGTTCCTCTTGTTGGCTTTAGGTCTCCAGATTCTTAGTTTCATTTTAAGAGGAAGATGAACAAGGTTCCTGACCTTTCTCTGCTGGTCACTTTCTATTTTTTTTAGCCATTTGCTTCACGCCAGAGAATTGTTCTTGGATATGCATCAGTAAAATGGAATGGGCACCTCGCAGGGGTAGGATGGGTTTGCCTGAGCATCTGTAGCAGAGCAGCTGAAGCAGATAAAGCAGAAGCAGCTGCAGTTGGGCTTTTCCTCCTCCTGCTACAGAAGAGGAACATCTGCTCTCTCAAACAAGGATTTGGGAAAAGGATGTGCAAATTTGTTAGCTGAACTAGGCGTCCAAATACTGAACATGAGTCATTCAGCTTTTTGAGTGCCATTATTAAAATAAGCATGTGTCTAGTGTAAAATGGCTGTCACCTGGAAGTAGTGAATCCTTTCACATGGCTGCCTACTAGTAAAAATTCTGTCTGGGGAGTATTAAGGCATGCAAGTAAAACAAGAAAACTGCTTTGTTTAGAAGTACAGCTTTGGTAATGTCTGATAAAGCACTTTCTAAAATAACAGTTGTTAGAGCTTTTGCACAATACTGCTTTCATCCACTTTGACATTTAAACGTTGAAATGTAATTGAGTCAGTGCTGCAGAATGTTTTCATGATGACCATACTGCTCTGAGGAGTCTGATCAAGGAGCCAAAAAACTCAATAACCTCAGGCATTTTTTCTCCTGCTGCATCATCTATTGGAAAGATTCTCTCAAGGCGTGCATTCAAATTTTGATGAAGTACCCTGACATAGTATGTCCTAGAAAGCAGCTTAATGAGTTTACAGTGCAATCCTGACTTGAATAGAGGTCATGTTTTAAAGGTCAAAAGTGCTTGAGCTGGTGATAAAAATGAGCCTTTGTTGCAATTCACTTCTATTGGCTGTGCTGGCTTATGGTGCTACAAGTGAACTGTACTGGGATTCCCTACAGGTAATATTTCTAACTACAGTTTATTAATTGATGTAAACCTGTCAAGAGAGATGGAAGACTTGATCTGCAGAAATGGGTAAACAGCTGCAAATAATAGGTGAAATAGCTTGTGTCCCACAGCAGATTTTTCAGCATTGTAGACTGAAGTGTTTTGAATTATGAACTTGGCATACCTGCACAAGAGTCAAAGATGGACTCCTGCCACTTTCCTGAGTGAAACTGTGCAAAATGCTCAGTAGGTGCTTTTTAGTGAACCTGGCTTGTTCCTCTTGCCCTGGGAAAGCACGAGCATAGGTGAGGGGAACTGGTAGATTTGTTCCGTTTGACTTACTTGCATATCCAGTAGGCTTGATAGTTCTCCGTGATGTGAATGGTAAAGAAACATGCATCCAAGTAGCTAAGGAGCCCATTATTAGGTTTTTTTAATAAAACTTAAGAAACACAACCTCTTAGGCTCAACTATTTGCATGTCCACCTCTGTGCCTGCTGTGTTAGGGAGCAGCAGCTCTGCTGTTCTGGTGGGGAAGAATTACAGCTGGCAAGTCTTTACCCTGATCATGTGTTGGAGAGACTAAAATATTTTTAATGAATGATGTTAGCTGCTGAAATATTTCACAATCTCTTTCTGTCACTTCTTTCCTTATACTCCTGTTAGGTCTCATATACTAGAAAAGTGCTTCACTAACATGCTTATTACAGCTGAAGATACCTGCAAATAAGGAGGGCTAACAGTTCAGACTTTGGTGTAGTTATTGCATTGATTAAATCTGCTTTTTTGTAGGTAGCCACACTGATCGAGGTGTGTCTGTACTTGAGAAAATACTGTATTCCATATACCCTGTCTGGCAGTGATGTGTGCAAGACTGAACTTTGAGTGACCTATTTGCATAGATTAGGGATGAATACAGTGAATATCCTGTCTCAGTATCTATAAAAGGCATTACACAGTAAGTATGGCACTGCTGTAATGCACATGGCTTTCTGCTAGGCAAGCAGAGAATGAACACTTCCGAACATAGTGGAGGGCAAACAGTTTACTGTTGTCACTGTGTGTCAAAGCATGAAATTTGGAGAAGGAAATAGCAATACTTAAACTGGGTGTGGTAAAAGAAACAGGTGAAAGATGTTCAGATGTTCCTTCTGAGGATATTGCAACCAAATGGTTTTGTCAACAGTGAAGGATGGGAGAGAAAGGTGAAGAGCTGTTCTGGGTGTGAAGCTTGATTAGGTGCTTCTGTCCTATCAGCTGGGTCTGAGGGCTGGGGATGGAGTCAGGTGTTGCAGTTCCTTAGCCTCTGCTAGTAAAGCCTGTTGCTGAGTTTGAAGAAAGTTTGTCTCACTGTTCATCTGCTTTAGTCTCAGAGTATGCCCTGGGAAAATCAGCTGGCAAAGTTGTGAATGGTCTTTATGACAGAAATTAGCCAAGAATGATGTCAGACAAATTCAAGTGTGAGCTTGAAAGAGAAGAAACAGATGAAAATCAGAGGCAAACATGTGGGCTGATAGTGTATGGGGATAGGGGTAGCCCAAGCAGCGAGCAGAGGAACAGCTCTAGCAAGCTCTGCAAGCCTGTCCCAAGAACCACAGTCAAGCAGTCCAAGAAGCTGGAAAAGCAGTGAAGGAGGAGATGGGGGCCTGAGGATGGCTTTTTTGATGAGAAGAGAAGCTTCCTCAGAGGATGAAAATAGATTGTTCCTTCCTTGCCTTGAAAAGGCAGGCAGAAGGTACATAGACACATGTGTAAGGCTGTTGAGAAGTGGGCAGAAAGATTTGGTGTTTAGTGTAAAGACTTGTCATCTTTCTCCACCTGGTCCTGTTAAAGCTGCCATGAAAGGCATGGATAAAGACTCAGGGAGCAACTTGCTGTGCAGGAAGACAGCAGCTTGGGGGACTGTCAGATGAAGCAATCAGGTGAAAGTATTGCTCCATGGAGACACCAGAGCATAACTTTACCACAACTCTGTCTGTTTAGCAGCTGAGGTGGGAATATCTTAGGTAAGGCTATGAACAGGGATATTAGTCTCAATTATTATTTTTTTTAATTCTTTGTGCCTTTGGAAATTCTGAATTGATACAGTTCAAACATTGGCCCTCCCTCAGAGCAAGTGCTACTGAATGCTCACTTCTGTAGGGATAAGAAGGTCTTTCTTCTCTTCCATCTGAATGTTGAGCTGTAAACTTTGTCTACTCATGGTGTAAACAATGATTTGTATCTAATTATGAATTGCTAAAGCACTGTGTTCCTTACTCTTTGAAAGTAGTTTAGATGTGTTTCAACTATCTACACATTTTTGGTAGCTATGTGGTTGTTAGGGGATAATAGCTATTTACTACTTAGGGAACTTAGGTACAGAGAACGGAACAAGATCTGTCTATCCTTTGCAGTTGGTCTCTAGCTTGCATTTCTTGGGGTGCATAAGACTGCTGATCCGTAGATTAAACAAGTTCTGAACGTGTCAGGTTAAATAGTTTCTACAGCCATGATACCTGGCAACAAAATGATAATTTGCTGTAGTAATTTTAACAGTTAAAAATAGCGGTGTTAATATACTTCAAGTAAATGTGTTTTCTAGCAATGTTTTTTGTTTTGAAAATGTGCATTATACTTAGTCAAGGGTTGAACAGCCAGGATGCTTAAAGTGAACAAAACATTTACTGAAGTAGCACTTGAAAGACAGACTTGTGCCATTTATAGAAGCACAGGTAAAAAGCCATCAAACAAATTAAGTAGTCTGGGGATGAGGAGAGATGGCAAAACCTTAGGAGAAGGTTTTTATGAGGATCCTTCTTGGGATGAATGGACTCTGCTTGGCCCGTATTTTCTACCACCCCGGTAAAACCTGTGACCTGCCAATTGTCTAAAAAGAAAACTCAGCCAGACAAAGCCTCATATGATGTGTTCCCTGGGTCAGCTGTTCAGGATCACTTATTGCCTCCTGCTTAACTTTGAATATGCTCCTGACTTGGTATCTGTCATTTCCAAGAAGTGAATGTGAAACTTAGTTCCAATTCTTCTCCTGTGGTTTTTATCTTCTCTTATTTTGACTTTGCATGGGAGGAAAACTACAAGCATTTTGCTTACTGCACATACATCTTGTGTAAACTTGAGCAATGCTTCCTGAGTAAAAGACAGGATTATACCAGTAATTCTTAACACTGAGAAGCATAAATATCTTGTGCAAGAATAATTGAGCATTTAATACTGTTTCTATTTTTCTATGCTTCAATTTTTAAAGAAACCCTAAAATCTAAAAGCTTTATTTTTCACTTGCTGTTTACTAACCGATGCAGCCTTACTCCCCTGTAAGCACGGCATTGCCTGTGGCATCCTAATTCGAAGGCTTTCCCTTGCTGCTGTCTTTCTCATCTACCAGAAATTGGGTCTTGCTCACCTCCCACAAGTTGGTATGCCTCATCTAAAGCAAGCTGGAAATCCTTGACTATTTGGGTAGTCTGAGCAATATTTTAAAAGCTGCTTGCTAGCCAGTGGCAGGCATGAAAAAGTGTGCTCAAGGAAACATTGGGAAGGAAGATGGCTGTTGGGGTGCAGTCCTCTAATTTTCAACAGGTCTTGCTCCCAGTCCTTGATGGAGTCTAGCTAGTGTTTTTATTTTATTTTTCGGGGGAGGGAAAACAAAACAAACAAACCCCAACAATCCATTAAAACCCCCAAACCCCAAACATGGTGACATTTTTAAACTCCTGTTCTGCCGCCTCATTTTGGTTTAAAAAAGAGGGTTTTTTTCTTCTGATTCCTTTCCTACTATTCTGTAGGTCTGTAGCCAAACCCAGTTCTTCTCACTAATACATCTTCTTCAGCCTTTGCTTTTGGGAGGAAAAAGTTACCTGTTTATAACCGACAATTAGCCCCCCACCCTTGACTGGAGTTCCCTGCTTTGCCTCAAATAGGTATGGGTCCTTTATCCTGAATGTCAGGAGCTAAAGTGTACAGAATCAACATAATCTCCCCGGTTTTGTAAAGACAGTAAATGATGACTAAAGCATTGTAGCAGTTTGTTTGCATGTCTAGAAACTGGGTGATACTTTTATGTTGCCTTCACATTTTAAGCTTTTTGCCGTAATGAGAAATAGTAACTATGTATTTTAATGACATCTTAAATTCTAGGAAAGTTCATTCCTCCAGGTCAAACTTCTTGTTTGCAAGAGATGAAAGCTTGCCAATATTCTGTGCTTTAAAGGAATCTTTGTGCAATATTTGTCCTTCTTAGCCACCCTACCCCATAACAGAACGCTATCAACTCAAGAATTCTACATTTCACATGTTAATAAGCATAGTGAACATAACAAAAAGATCTGCATTTGTCAATTCTCACTTGATGTTCAGACTAGGGTTTGATAGGTGAAAAATTTGTCAAAATAAGTCCTCCAGACATTTAGGTTATTAATAAACATGTATCTACATGTCTCTTTGCATGAGGTTTCTTTTTCATGCAAATCATGTTTGCTAAGGCCTAAGCCCTGGCCTGAATAGCTTTACTCTTCTTTCAGAGTCAAACCCCAGCAGCTGTGATGCAAACTGGGAGAGGTGTTCTACTCTCAGCTCCAGCTGCTGGGTTCTGGGGAAGGAAATGGCTGCCATGGCATGGCTGCAGCTCCTTTGCTGTGGCTCCTTCCTGGATGACAGTCTATCCCTGGAAAAGAGAATCTATTTGACTTCAGTGCAGCCATTTGTTATTTTATACAGGGCAGATAGTATTGTTGTGGTGGTAGCAATACATTCTGGTAAGGGAAACCCTTGTTTAAGTGGACGTGTAAACTGTATGTAGTGCTCCTTACGATAAGTGCATGCTAGGTTAACTTCTGTTTGTGCAGTTCCTGTTTCCTTCATTCCTGCTGCAGGCAGCCTTGTCAGGAAAGGGTAAGAGCTCTGTTGCTAGTTACCTGGAATTGTTTTTTAGCTAGGAAGTCATCCTGAGATGGAAGTTCAGAGTCAAATTACATCTGCTCTTTGTTCTTTGTTGCTCCAATGCTCCTTTATATCTGTCCTGTGGATCATCAATCCTTGTGACATATTTTGGCCTTACTGTGGAAAGCAGAGAGGAAATTTTATGGATGATTGAGCTTTCCAATTGATTTGCTTGAAGGTAGAAACACCAGATACTTCTGGTTCAGCTAATGTTCTCCTCTGATCCTCAAAGGGTGATCTGATAGTAGCCAGATGTTAGTCATTGTTAATCTTCATCCCACAAGTTCCAGGCAATAAAACAATGATTGTCTCTTATCCTTGAATTTGAAAGCTATTGCAGTTCACTTGGTATTTCAGTTTAGCATTTGATGTAGGACTGGTGAGCAGTGCATGCAATAGAGTCAGTGTGCTGGGCAGTGGGAAAAAAAGTTCTGGCTGTGGCTTTCATTGCATCTAGAAATCAAATCAGCATTCAGTATTTCTAGATTGGGGTTCCATCTGATTTTCCTCATAAGGGCACATATTCTTCAGTCCACATACCCATCACTGATTTCCTGATAAAGCATTGTCACAATTAAGCAGGAAGTATGGAAATAAATCCCAGTATTCATAGCTTAACTATTCCTGTGAGTAAGTGCTATCAAATAATGAAACAAGATGAGGTTTGTCTTTCCTTTTACTGGGAAACTCTGGTACAGTGGAGATTAGTAGTAGAAATGATAGTAGTGAGTCAAATGCTGGTTATATGTGGAAGAGCAATAAACTTTATGAAAACGGTTTTCTGCTGGATGCCAAAGTTCCTTCCTAAGTACTAATCACTTGTTTGAGGTTATTGCTGCTTCTGTCAGGGTACTTGTGGAGATGTGAAGGAATCGTAGCAGTTGTAGCAGCCTGTTCTAGATCAGAATGAGTTAGGCTTAAGTTGCTTCAGTTTGGTTCAATAATCACACTTGGTTAGAGAGAGTTGCCAAACTCTTTTCTGTCCAACATTCATTTCCTCTGATGAAATTGGTATATTAGCAAAGATCTTTGTTGAGCACTATTGAGCCAATGAAAAATTATTGTGGAGGAAGCCTTGGAAGGAAGCAAAAAAGCCCACCCACACTCTCCTGTTCAATCTTAATTGATTCCAAAGCATTAGCTTTGCTTTTTAAAGAAAATAACTCTTGTACAATTATTCCCATACAGGATGCAATTAAATACCACTTAGTTACCAAAAATGGTTTCAATACAGGTTAAGCATAAAAAGAGCAATACATCTGGTGTGTTCAGTGATAGTGCTGAGTCATTTCATTGGAAAGCAGCCTTGCAGATCCATGTTCTTGTCACTTGAAGGGGTACTGGCAGGAGCACACATACTTTCTGTACAACTGTAGCATCTAAGTTGTGTCCAGGTGGTCAAGTGCAGATGCTGTGTATGTGGTGCCACTTTTTTGTTAATAATCCAGTATTGCCCGTAAATCCACATCCATTTAGGCAAGAATGTAAACTTACCTAGAGGTGCACAACAGCTTAGCTGGCTTTGGTCCTTTATGCCTTGAAAGCAGAGTAAAGCATTTCCGGAAGATTATCAATACCACTGTCCTCAGACTCACCTCAATGCCTATGTTTGTAGAGGAGGTGCTAATAGCAAGCATACATAGAACAAGGATTCAAATCAGGTAAAACATCTGACCTGTTAATGTATTTCCTAATGAAAAACACTGACCTATTCAACAAAGAACAGGCATCTAAATCTTCTTTAAGAGGTTGGTGTAATGATCTATAATTTCGTGACAGCCTTTGCTCTCCATGGAGCTAAAGAGTTCTCATCTGTTGCACTAGCCAAAAAAATGAGCAGCAGCTTAACTCTCCTAAGGATAATTAGACCAGTCCCTTTTAGTCATTCGTACATTCCATGTAAATGCACAGAAAAATGTCTAGACATATTTATTAAAAGAAGTATTGATTGAATTTTAGCCTGACGTGACTTTAAGTGCTGTGTTTTGATGCTTTTGGAAGCAACCGAGTAACTTTGAGCCTTCAGTCCTTGGGAATGCTGCTTTTCTTGTGCACCATCTGCAGACACCTGTGCATTCTCAGGGTGTAACTGTTGGAATAAATGGCTGTACTCTCTAACAGCTGTTTGAATAGTGTACAATACTTTTGTGTGCAAATATGCCTGAATTGTTTTATCTTAAATTTGGAGAACTGAAGGTAGTTACAAACCTGCTGCTTTTCAAGCTCTGGTTATGCCTGTATCCACAATGTCTGTAGGTCTTATAAATCAATCCTCTGAAGCAGATAGTTCAGAGAAACTACATGCTTTTTAAAAATTGCTCTGTTAAGTTCTCAGAAATCAAGACTCAAAGGATTTTGAGACTAATTAGTAAACATATTTGCATATCTTTGTGTTGAATATGCTGGGGAGCAAAATATAGAGCAATGGGGTCTGTTGTCCAGCCTCTGTAACTGTCACTCCAATTTATATTCTCTGGCATGCTTCTGATATTCAGGTTGTTTTTCATAATGAAGTTTGAAATTAACATAAATATTCAGAAAACAGTCTTTTAGGTGTAGGACTGGAACTGTCTTAAACTGTTTTCTTTGAGTCTTCTGATGGTGCGCTTGCCTTGTCCTGATAACAGGAGGAAACTGCATTGCATTGGACTTGCTCTGTAAAGTGTGCAACTAACATTTAATTTTGGATACTGAAAACCAAACACACTTAATAATGATAAACCCTTCTCTGAGAGTGGCTTCAGAGGAACATGAAATTAAGATACTTGCTCACATAAGTAGATGAGAATCTGGTCCTAAAAGTAACAATTTCAGCTGCAGTCAGACAAAAAGTGCTTTTGTAAGTACTTAGAGGATTTAACGAAGCAGGCAACAGACTTGGCTAGTCCAGTGGCTTGACTTGAGTACTGGCCTTTGAGTATAAACGGTACATACAAAACTGTACAAACCCACCAAAATGGGTTTTGTCAAAAGAGACAGCTGACTAGCTTTCCTAGATCTCCAGTTTTTAATCAGAAATTGGGATTTCCTGTTGTGGTCTTAACTTGCATGTAGTTATGATAGACTTGACCAATTAGACTCGACTCAGCAAGATGGGCATTGCTCCTTCAGCTACCAAGCGACCTGTAGGGAAGTTGCTCTTTTATCAAAGACCTCATCTGCCTAGTAAGAGTAGAAGTGTTGTTGCACCCAGATTCAGTGACCATAGGAATGAGACAAAGCTTTTCCTCTGCTCCATTAAGAGCCATGCTTTCCTCTCATCTTCTACGACCCTCACAGTTGCAGAAAAGGCCTGCTTTTCTACCTTTCTGAAAAGCTAAGGCCTATCTAATTGCTGGTAGTTCACCATGCAGTTTTAGTATTGGGCTGTAGCCATAAGCATTGGTCTTCCATTTTAGAAAAGCAGATAGAAAACAAATCCTAAGCTTGTCCTGAAGCATTTTGCTTTGATTAATTTTATATAGAATACATGAACCAGTAGGGTTTCCTGGCACTAAAATCATTAATGTTCAGAAATCTTAATTTGTATTTCTGTTAAAAGGCCAACTATATATTGGTAAGCCTGTTCCACCCCTGCATGAAAACACACCATCATGGTTTGATGGAATAAATTTTTTCCCAACATTCAAAAATAGAACTTTAAAAGCAGCTATATGTAGAACAGCTTACTTCAGGGAGCCTCCCTGACTGTTTTTTAAAAGAAATGTACTGCTAATGTAGCATTCCACAAGCACAGCAAAGAGGTGGAAGTTGAGGTGCTTTCTTGGTAGTTGAGCATGATAGAAAAAGCAAAACAGAATGAAGGCCTCTGTGCTTTTCAGTGACTAAATTGAAATGGTGTTAGTACCCAGTGGGGGACACTGGGCTGCTGGTCCTGTTGTGACATGGTAGCTTTGCACTTCTAAATAATGTGCTATGGTTGATGTGACAGCTTAGTATATGCAAGTTTTCTCCTGTGTATGGATCTAAAAGCACAGATCATGAAGCCCCTCTACTGTTCTCCTGTCAGCAGAAGGAAGAGGTTGATACTGTCTGGATGATGTCTCAGTGACTGGTATGGACTGATTCAGGATAGGGTAGAAACGGGACATGGCAGAGGTGGCTTAGCACCAGCTTTGCTCTGTACCCTTCTGCCAAAGACTTCTTGGCCCACGGAGGAGATCTGGTACATGTCTGAGTACTGATATAGCATTGTCAGTCTGTGAGAAATCAGAGTGCTCCATGACTGCAGTCCCAGATACTTAAAGATGGTGTGCTCTCTGCTAGAGTTGATAGTATATAGCATAGCTTTGGCCTCTTCTTGACTAGAGGTCAGAAATGTGAAGTAGCAGATGACTTGAAAGTATAGCATGCTATACAACACTGTAACATGGGGGCAGCTTTTTTTAATGGTAATTTTGTTGGTCTGTTAACAACATGAAGAGCAGAATCACGTGCAAAGTACATAACTTGGATATAAAACATCAAAGCTGTGGTTAAGTTTAAACAGTTTTTATCACTTTAGTGACCAGAGGTAGCAACTTCTGAAAAAAGTCCAAGGTTTTGGTGTAACATGAAGGAGTTGTACATATGCAGCAAATTCAGTCACAGTATTTCTGGCATTTTCAGCTACTCCAATTATTTGAGAGGAGAGAAATGGTGGTTTGAGTCTAGGGCGGGGAGACATCAGTACAGCAAACCTGTATCTTGCACCATTGCCTTCAATGAGCAGTGCTCATTCTTTCTTGGAGTAGATGTCTCTTAAATGTCCCAAACTTAAGCAATTAATAAATCTATTTGCATAGCTTACCATTTGAAGTGACCCAGTGTGCTGTTAACCTTCCTGATTAGTAAACACTTTAAGAGTCTGCAGTTGCGCAATATCAGACATTTCCAATACAACTTGAAAAGAATTAGTATCAGATCTTACCTAAGCTACAAAATAAAAGCAAAATTAAAAAAAAAAGTTAATGTGCCCCATGCTTTTATGTATGGGCAATGTTTCTTGTGTCTTTGTCAGCTACAGAAAAACGTTTTAGTCTTCTGCTCCCATAGTACCTTCATTTCCAAACTGTATCAGACTTTGAACAAAGATTGGCTTTACAAACAAGATCCAATTAGTGAGTAGAGAGGAAACATTCTTCTCAGGGTGGATAAGTGTCTGGATTTGATGGACTGGATACACTTAGATGATAATTAGCGTTACTTCTCAACACAATCTATAATGTGAAATTGTTTCCATAGTTTTCTGGCTCTCTTTCCATCTATTTCTCAGATTGATTAATTGAAGAGTTGGATAGGGTTGAGGCTTGTTGAAGTCTCGTGGCCCTGCCTTGTGCACAGGGTTAGTGAAACTGTTGCTTATGGCTTTGGAAACTCTCAGCTGGCGAACACAGGTAAAGCTCAGTGTGTGCTCACATACCTGCTGTGCACTGACCGTTAGTAAACCGACACATGCAAACGTGATCACATACCTTCCATTTTGGGGACTTTACAATTTTTATCTGCCTTTTTGCTTCTCTAAGATGCTTCTTTTCACTGAAGTCAATAGTGAGATTTTTATCTGCTTTTCTGTACTGATCAGCAACTGAACTTGCATGGACCCCACTGGCCATTAGAACAATAGAAACCTTTGAATCGCACGTCCTTCCCCAGTGTGGTTCTCCCCTCATTTTGGAAAGTGACTCACAGGCTAGACCTGCCATAGTTGCCAGAAAATGATGTAATTTGGATAATTTAATATCCCGTGTACAAACCAAAGGCTATTTAGAAATTGGGCTGACAAGAACAAAAAGGAAATAGCTGCATACCACATGCATATCTCAATTTTTAAATCAGAACAATTTTATGTACACTTATTAAATACAGAGGTGGTGCAAAAGGCATAAAGAAAAGCTGCAGTGTTTCTTGAATCATGTTTTCAGATGACTGCAGGGTGGGTAATCATGTTCTCTTGCTGTCTGCCTTCTGCCAGCAGTGGTTCATGCAGCCAAGCTGTGTCAGACCAGGGACTTGATCTGGTCAAGCACTAACATATGTTTCTTGTGGTATTGCATTAGTTCTCGGCAGGACCAGTTTCCAGCTCCTACTCTCACCAGAGCCCCTGGGGCACTAGCGTGGCCAAAAATTGGAGAGGAAATGCAGGCAAGAATGAACAGTGGAGAATGGGAAGTGAAGGGGGGAAGTGTGTTAACTTGTCCAGTGGCCATCTATCTGTACCTTAAAGTAACCCTGAAATCATGGCCTTAGCCTCACTCGAGTGGCTTGACATAATTTCAGAGGTAAATGTCTAATGTATTGACATGAGATGTTTTTGCGTCACCTTCTCTACCCTGTCACATGGTCCAAAAGGCAATCTGTGCTGACAGCCCTTGCACTGTTGGTGGGACCCAGGGAAGGGCCCCCCTGGGGAGTAACATGCCATTCCCAGGACTCCTTTGCTGCAGCAGCTCAGGAGGGGCCTAACCACGACACGCAGCAGATGAGGCTCCTGGTTACCACCCAGCACAGGCAGATGAAATGCTGTTAACCTTCATTGAGTAAAACTGGGGCCAAGATCTTTTCCTTTACAAAATGGCAAAGGTAAAAGAGGTCAAAGGATAAGATTTGGTTGAAAAAAACCCAAACAAACAAAAACCCCAAACCAAACAGTCTTATAGGCTCTATTTTTTTCCTTCTCCTTTTGTTCCTCTCCTGTCACTGGCAGATGTATCAAGTTGTATTCTGCTGTTTCAGGAACGTATGTAGAATTTAATTTGCTACTAACCACCACAATTTCAGATGTCAGATCCTGGCCTGGAAATACAGTATGCAGTATAACCCCAAGATAAATGAACTGAGCAGCATGTTTCTTATTACTTCATCTCTGTCTCTGTGTTCTGCCTTAAACTAAACAGTGAATAAAAACTGGCATGTAAATTGACCCACCTGTATTAAGTACAGCACTACAAAAGACAAGTCTACATGTTCAGCCTGTGCACTTCATTTCCCTGTGTGCTATAGTGCCGGCTCTACCTCTTAGAGCAGCATGCTTTGCTCCTGCTGCTGCTCCTGATTACTACAACCAGAATACAAACAGATGTTTTTGGTAAGACCATTAAATACAGCGTTGAACTCAAATTCATCATAATTTAAACTCTTTCTGAAAAGAGGTCTTTGCCCTTTGACTGTCCCTAACCCAGATCATATCTTGGATCTGTAACTTCAAAGGAGTTTGAAGGGGCCTTTATTTGACTGCTTTCCATTTCTGCAGCAGGATTTCCCATTCACACACTGATGTGTCAGGTACCATCAGAAAAGATTACTCCTCCAACAGCCTGTACCTACAGAGTACTGGACATCAGATATTGTTCATCCTGATGCAGATAATTGTTCTTCAGAGGTCAGAAATGCATTGTCCAAGAGTTGTCCACAGTGCATGGTTTTAAATAGGTATAAAAAATCCCAAACCCATAAATCAGGTATGTTAGGCATTAGGAGAGCAACATACTGAACTACTTGATACAATTTCTGCAAAGCTAAAATGGGTTGTAGTGCTTTCCTCTTCCCAGTCATTTATTTCAAGACCTGACTCTGAGCTGCATCCACATTACTTCAATATTTCCAGAAGCTTTTGAGTGTCAGTAAACACTCTGCTTTCCCTTGACATGTATGGTCTTTCTGAAAGCTCTGGCAATGCAAACTCACGTGTTGAACAGAGCTGAAACAATTCCACCACTCTAGACTGAAGCTTCATTGTGACTAGATTTGTGGATCCAAATCTGGGTAATTGCAGCGCTGTTGGGCAGCCTTATATGTGTTTGTAAGAGTATGTACTACTAATGGAAGTTATTACAATAATATAAAATTATTTTTACTCTTGGTAAAGTAGCAATAGGGTGAGTCAAAAGTTCTGGGAAAAAACCCCAACCCAACAACCCCCCAAAAACCCCAAACAAAGCAACTTACTCAGCTTTCTGAGGGGGTGCAAGATGAAGGCAGTGGCAATTGCTGAAATCTAAGAAAACAAATAGGATTAAGATTTGTTGTGCAGGCATTTTGTCATAGAATATTAAGCCATTTTGACAGAGGAGCAAGGATAGAATGAAAAAATACTTCCTTAAACCAAAGAACTACAATTCTTTACAGGTTAGTTTCTGTTCTTACATATAGTGCTTCAGTTTCACCTAAATAGCAGAAATGGATACAATACAAATAATACAAAGGCAGCATTTGAGCTCTGGCCACAGCTGAATCATGGTAACAGGCAATATAAAGACATGTAATATATATGATATAAATATAATATAAATATATAAACATATATAACATGTTATATATATGTTATATATAACACATAAAGTGTTCCAGTTTACTCATCATTTGCCAATAGAACTCCCCAAAATAAAGACAGTTGTGTGGTTACTGCTATATAACAATTACTCTAATACACAGTGCTGATCCTTAAGTAAGCAAACATCTTCAATTTAACTTTAAGTGCATGTAAAGTTTGTTCGATTTAGGAGACCCATAGAAATGCTGCAAAAATTTATGATTAATTAGCCATTCCTATACAAAACACCCAACATGAGAAGGATTGGGTTACTGCCAGTAAGCACTGTTAGTAGTAGAATACATACGTACTGAAATTAGTTTAAAAATGCAATACATGAAAAAAGTCCAAAAACTTCCTGAAAAAAATCTCAGCTTAGTTTCCCTCTGAATCTAGAGTTTCCTTGACTCTGTATCTTGCTCCACACAGTTAGTGTTTCTCTGTCCAGTTGTAAATCCTTCAGCCTGAGATGTGGTGTGCTTGTTGTACAGTGTTGCAGTGGGAGGAGAGTACTTTTTTCAAAGCAAGCCAGAATGGAGCAGAGCAGCAGTGTTTATGTAAAGTAAGCTGTGTGAAAGGAGTGTGCTATAATTCAAGAGTAACATATATGTTTATAAACGTAGAATTAAATTACTCAGGATTTTGCTAACAAGCTGTTTCCATCTTAAGACTATATCTGCCACCAGAGTGGTATTGAAAAGAACAGCTTATCTTCCATTTAACATGTTTGTAAAAGAATCAACTGGCAAAGAAAAAACCACCTTATTTCTGAAGGATAGGTGCTTATGCTCTTTCACTGGCCAGCCATTCTGAACACAAAGCATGTTTGTGCAGGTATCTAGAAAGTAATAATTTCCAGCTCTTTGAGCAAGAGGGGATATCTTTGAGGTAGAACACTATGCTGTGTGTATGCTCAACACATTCTGGTATTTGTCAGGAAAGCTAAGAGAAGTAAAGACTATGTACCTGCAGCAATATGTTGATGGACAGAAGAATTAGTTTGAGACTTCTCTCAATGCCAACTTTACTGTCTATTACTGAGCATAACCATATGTTATGCTTCTTCAATAACCATATGAACTGTAGGAGTATTAGCGGAAAACCAGTTGCTGTTAAATACTCTGGTTTCAGGTAGCTATCAAGTGAGTTCATCCAACTTTCTGCTCAGGTAAGAGCTGTGTGCATCTCATCCTCATTTGTCTCATTAGGTTGGATGCATGTTTTGGTTTACTTTCATATGCTTCCCCCATCTTCCACCTTAAACCACCACCTTGATGTGATGGCTGCCTGTTCCTCACAGCAGTGCCTAGCAGAGGTATGAGTGATAGATGATGGTCAGAGGTTGAGTCACTCCCTGGGTGGGCAACACTTGGAGTTTGCTCAGCTCTTCAATGCCCTTTGCCTAGCCACTTACTTTGCTTGGCTGCCATGCCTCAGATGCTTGTCTTGTATATTGACACCAAAATCCCTTAAGTGTATGTGTGTGTAAATATATATTTGTAAACATCCTTCCCACCTAGAAACTGGGTTTTCAGGTTACCTTAAATAATTTGGTAGTGCTGGTTTTGGTTCCTTCTGTATAAATGCTTATTAGTTTCCTTTACAAGAAGCCTGCTTCTGACAGCTGAAATGTGTTTGTTTAATTTATTTTTTTTTTAGTGAAACTTCTAGCATGCTACTGCATTGTCTCAATATGGCTTAATCTATGTGCAGTCTTAGAATGTAACACTCATGCCCAAAATTAGGAGCAACTGGGCTGTTAAGTTTCTTTGAATATACATACTAGTTCTCCTGAGGGGGCAGAGAAGCGTATGGAGGCATTTTTTATTATGATGCAGCTTCATATGGAAAGCTGAAGTAAAATATGCTGTTTAAGGATTTGGCTGGGTATCAAAGGAAATGTGCAGAAGTTCTGCAAGACATACATTTTGAATTATAGATGAAGGCATATGTCTACGGATGAAGGCGCTCTGTGTCAGAGTTAGAACTGTATATTCTGTAGTTTCAAGTTGTACCCATCAGTGTAATTATGCACATTCACTAATGCTGTCTTCTGGGTACTTCTCTCTTTTTTCATAAGAATTTCTTGAGCAATTCTAGATTTATTATTTCAGCAAAATCTGCTGTGACCACAGGCAACTCCCCTCCCTTAAAAAAGCACCTCTTCCAGTGCTCATGCCCAGACTTCTGTTAATACCAGTTGAGTTGATCTGACTGCATGGATCTTGTGCATTCATTAGCTAGGCAAATCTTCGTTTTGCTGGAGTACTGCTACATCTTGTTCTTGACGTGGGCTAAGGGACACCACTTCTCCACACCTCTTTTCAGATTTCTGTCAGGATTGTCTACGGGCCTTTCTCTTCACCACTATAAGTCTTGCTATCCTGGCATCCGTCCTGCTGGTGTCCCTTATCTGGCTGCTGTGGTTGGTTCTTCCTCTCCATTTATCTTGTTGACAGGAACCGTGTGGCACAGTGACGGTTGCACTCCCCTTCCTCTCCTCCATGGCAGTTGCTTTCCCAGCACTAGTGGATGACTAGTATCTCTGTTCTCTACATGGCCATCTTGCCTGCTACCACATAGGCTGGTTGATTTATTTCTTTTTTATTATTATTATCTTAAGAATATTTTCATCTAAACTTTCAGCATGCTGCAGGACAGATTACTGTGAAGGCTAGTAGCATCTCCACAACCGTCTTTTACAGGAAGACTCATACTAACCACGATGGTCATGGTCTGGAGGCTACAGCTACTAGTAGCCCAAAATATGCAAGCTCTCCTAAAGCCTTAAAAAAGCATGCCTTACAAATGATAGGGGAAAGCAGGGATCCAGTTTTAGGGTTGTATGGTTTCTGGCTGTAACTGCAGCAGCATCTTCCCAGCATCCATGACCATGCAAGTGTTTTACTTGCTTGGGGATGAAGTGCAGAAAGATGAGAAGAGAAAAAAGGAGGAGCAAATTCACAGGTAAAAATAGCAACCTAATTCATTTAAGTCTCAGTGTAGGGCTGAGAGTTAACAAGCTGTGATGGTCTGTACTTGATTGAAGTATCTAGGTCATTAATACGCTTGGCAGTGAGGTAAATTGACTTAAAATATTTTTTGGTTCAAGTTCGTGGGTGTTCATGGCTTGTCCTGAGTTAGCCAGAGCATGTGGGTTGGCTGGGGGTGGAGTCAGCCAGCAATGTAGATGGTGATAGCTGGTTTGCCCATTCAAATTATGGAAAACCACTTTTTTTTTTTTCAGGATAGAAGAAAATATTTTTATGCATTAAGTTATGTGGTGGTGGGTTTCTTGGTTGGTGCTGGGTGCCATAAGCTAGACTTGATATGCCATTGACCTGTTTGTTGCATTTCAATCACATGGTGTGTAGCTAGCTCACTTTTTCTAGTGCCTAATATCTTGTCTGTTGACCAGCAGGCTTTCAGCTGATTATTTCTTGACCCTTTCTTACTCTCTTGTGTAATCTGAATACTGAGGCATAGATGGTAGATTTTCACTGGTAGTGAGTAATCACTTGGTGATTACTCAGACTGATAGGGTTATTTCACTTTTTGTTCTTGTAGACAAAACTGTCTTGTATATATGCGCAGATGTTGGGAATGGTGTTCTTAAAACTCTTAAACTGAGCTGCTGTCCCCAGACACCGGGTATTTGTTGCATGAGATACTACTAATTACACTGTTAATTTTTTACCATACTGATTGCAATCAGATTTTTCTTCCTAGCCTAGTATTTGAACTACAGCTTCACTTTCACTCTGTCCTATTGCTAGCTAAGTGCGTTAATATATGCTGTTCGAAGAGAAGATTTTACTTTTGCAGCTAAATCAGCTTGTTCTCACACTTTGTTTCTCATGTCCATTTTCTTATAAGAATGATTCTATTCCTGACTCTTAAACACTGTCTAGAAATGTATGAGATGCTCATGACCATTTTAAGCAGCTTTTAGTCATATGTCCTCACTAAAAATTCCAGCTTGCACTGGCAAAACTGTATCCAGATCTTCACTAAGACCTCATACCTATATATCACAGAGATTTTGGATTCCACCCTTTATGTAAATCGGTGTTAACTGGCTGCTTCAGCTCTGTAGAAAACACTATGTAGTTTTGAAATTGAGACAATGATATGGTCCAGGAGGATCCAAAGTTTTGTTCAACAGTTCTTAGTTTGTCTTCTTATGATAAAGGTCACGCTGCAGAGCACTTGTGCATTTTTTTTTTCTGCTTTCTCTTATAGAAAGGCTTCAACAATATAAAGCAATACCATAAACTTTTTGGATTTTCATTTCTTTGCAGATTATTAAATGCTGTTTTACTACTACCTACATTTCTCTCTATTGTAGGCCTGATGTGCATATGCTCCTCAATCTTATAGATTGCTATTGACTACTGTATTTCCAGCCACTGAAAGTGAAAATGGAGGAGAGCATTGCTTGTATAACCATGGGAAGAAAACAGAGAGAGATAACTGTAGGTGCTGTGCATGGAGCTTCCCACCCAAATGCCTTGATTATAATTTTATTTCTCTGTCTTATGTTTCTTTTTGGCATGGGACAAAGTTTAAACTTTGCAAACTCCCTCTTGTTGCTGTTTTGCAGTGTTTACATAACACTAAATGCTTTTAACAACAGTTCAGCCTTTCACAAAATGGTTTCTTTAGTCTTTTCACTTCTTTAACATCTTGTTCTCTCATCCCTGTCTTTTGATTCTTACTTGGCTGCTGTCCTGCACCTTTCTTTACGAGTCCCAGATGCCTGTCGAGTAGATGTACTACTTGCGTCTTTTTTGTGGTTTCTATACCTGCATACTTGCTACTAGTTGCTTTTACAAAAGTAACCTTTGTCAAATGTTAGATAGTAAAATATAAATACCCTAATTTGATCCAGTGGACTTAAACTGGTAAAGGAGTCAAAACAGGACTCCTGCATCCATCCTGCCATGCTTTAATTTGGTTTTCTGCTCTGCCATAGGTCACCTGCATGGCCTTGGGATGCTCTTTAGTCTGCATGTCTCTGGGGGGGGAGGGGGGGTTCTTCTGAACCAGCTGCAACAGTTGCCAAGTAAATATGCAGA
>VZZY01018552.1:15443-74651 GCA_013400335.1 Eurystomus gularis | reverse complement strand
GCAGATGTAGATATGTCTTTCTGTGTCTGGTCTTGATTCATGGACTTGGCTGTAACATCCACACAAGGAACAAGTTTTTCTGCTGAATTTACAATGGAGGTACTTCCTTGAGTCACTTTCTTACCCTAGAAAAGTGTATCAATTATAGACATGGTGGTAACGTTTATGCCTGTCATCTTACCTGCAAAGAATGGTAATAGCATATCCCTCTGGACAGCCAATGACTGATACTTGCATGGAAGGCACTGCACAATGGTAATGGACAAAGACAAAATAGCAGCTCTTGATGTAAAAGTGACTGTGTTTTGATGTTTCTTTAGCTGTCTTTCCATGTGTGGCTAGCTTGACAGCTGCTAGAAGCAGCACATCTGGTGTTGCACTGGAGTTTGGGAGAGCATAAACTAAAGATGCAGGTACCCTGATGGACAGGTTTGGTTCAGTTTTAGTAGTAGCTTCATCAAAGTCACTACTGAATAGATAACTTCATAGAGACTACAGGTCTGTTTTCTATGGATTTGGACAGTAATTGCTGCCACAGCAGGGTGTAGACTTTGAGTAAAGACTTACTGTTACTGTGACTTAAGTTTAGTAGGGCTATTGTGTGATGAAAGTGTAAAGGTTATCTGAAGGACCTACTATTCTTTACTTTACAGTAACGTTTCTGTGGCTTGCTAAGGGCACATATCTTCTGCTACTCTTCTGTTCGAATTGGTTGCTTGGAGGACTATTAGATTACACCAGGCCAGAAGTCTTTAAAATTGATAAATCTAAAATACTGTATGCTGGGTTTTTTGAGAGAATGCCTGAAACTGTATTACCATACTGCAGCTGTTAGAAGACATAATAGAGCGAAGCTAACTGGAGTACCATGTAGCAGAACAGTATAATGTGCAAGTTTAAACTACAATCTTGGAGCGTGCAATCACGGTGTTTTTCTACAGCAAACACCATGTGTCTGGGGGAATAACATGTTCTGCAACCTTTCCACACCAACAAAATGTGTTGTACTGTACAAAAATGCTTTTATTACTGTATCTGTTTCTGTTTATCAAATCCATGTATATACAGACTGGCAAAATACTGAGGTTAGATGAAGTCACATGTCAAATTTGGCTTCCTTCCTTTTCAGATAAAAGTGTTATTTAATATGGAGGGTTGGAGGAATACCCTTTGTGTGTGCATGTGAGACTTGCTGTAAAGCTTGTGTGTGCACTACCTGACATTTCATTAGTGGTTTGAGTCTGTCATCTGTCCGAAATTACACTTTCCAGGGGCCACTGAGCCACCACTGCTAGACTAACACATGAAAGGTTTGTGTCTCTGCTGCTGGTTGGAGACAGGGCTGTTAAAACAGGTCTAGACTCTGTAGCTGGGTGATGCACAATCATCTGAGTTGTGTTCACTTAGCTGCAGAGAGTTTGCAAGGTTTTCTTAGGAGAGGACTGCTCTGTTTTATCCTTTCATCCCCTCCTTTTCATCCAAATCAAAAACTAATTCCTCCTGTAAAAAGGCATACTTAGACCACACCTTCCCCAGATACTTTTTCTCTCCTGAGACATTTGAACACTGACTTAATACTTGCACCTCATTTGCTCAGGTAATCTGTTGGGTACTGTTTTTTCTCCTCAGAAGAATTAGGTGAGGTTTCTTAGGGATAAATACTTGCCGTGGCTGCTCAGCCTCCACCAGTGTGGTGACCTCCCTTCCTAGTACCGCTTTCTCTCCTGCCTCTTCAGCATTTGTTCCCAGCCCCTGGCAGCTTGGACCCAAGCCAAGAGCATGGGGATAAGATGAGGCATTCCTGTGACCATGCCTGGGCTTTATTAGCATTGGACCCTGCTCAGCATGTTATCTCACAGATCAGTTGTTGAGTTTGTGGTTGATTCCCAGTGCTAAATTTTAATGTATCTGCTCACAGAAAAGACAGCAAAACAAAGCCTTTCTGATCGTAAAGGTTGGGGGCTGTTGTGAAACGTAGGCACATGTGCTGCTTTTGCCTGTTGGGGTGTTTCTGGAGAATCTCTGATTATTCCCCCCACCCGCCCTCAGTGTAGAACTGCCGAGTAAACAGGACTTGGCTGCTGCTGGGAGCCTAGCAGCCTGTGATGGTTGTGGGGCCAGGCCGGGGCTTCAGCGTCCATTTCCTGAGCAGCACCTTTTGCGGTGGACTCTAATCACTGATTAACCCACATAAGGAAAGACCGGAATAAAACAGATTAAAACAGCAAATAGTATCTGTGCTGCCATCTTGTGAACCAGAATTTTATAACACCTTTAAGGTTATTTTGTAAATATGCAGTGTTGCCATGACAGCAGAAATTGATGTGGAAAAATGTTGCTGAAACGATTTATTGCTGGTTTAGCATGCTGTACAGGGTGGGCAAATCATCACTGCTGCTCACTTCTACTCATCTAAATTGAATATGAAGTGCATGAGCAGAACTTTGATCAAGGAAATGAATGTTGCAACAAACCATGCAAGTGTGCACAACTCAACAAATGCAGTAATGAGCAGTGGAATCCATATTATATTAATAATTAGAAACAAAGAATCCATAAGTGAATGTTTCACACTATTCAGTATAGTTCTTCCTGAAAGTCAGTATCCTCCTTGATGAAATCATAACCATAAAAATAAGTTGAGACCCAGAGATATGAAACTCAAATTTGAACCCACTTATGCAAAGGTAAAAAATTAAAGCACTACAAGTTAATCCAAAATCTCTTACTAAAGGATTTGACACTCATTTTATCCACTGAAGTTCTGACATCTTGTGTAGCCAAGTGATTCACGATGTCTTCCATGATGCTACCTTCAAGTTACTTCTTGTGTGCAACATAAAGAGAAGTGGTGACTGGAGTGTTCCACATCACACCTTTCCTCCTCACACTGCTTCGGCGACCCACAATCACAAAATGTTGACTTCATTCAGACAAAGTATGTTTTTAGGATGGATAAAAGTTGAGTCTCAGTAGAGACTCTCACTGGATCATTAATCTAGAGCCTCAAATTTAGGAGACAATATTTCCAGGGTGTCTGGATCCAGAAGTAAGTTGACAGCAGGGGGCTGTAGCTCTGACTTGAGCCAAGGCTCCCAACCCTAAGGAAGATTTGGGGCTGAATTCACCAGAATATGAAAAATAAAGTTCTGAAGAAAGTAGTATTCTCATCTGCCTGCTCTTACTGCTCTCCACAGGAGAGGAATCTCAAAGCTTGTGCAGCTTTTTTTGTACAACTCATACTTTGTGGTGTGATAGTATTCAAATTGTCTGTATCTATTTTCATGGAAAGGCTTGAAGCTTTTAATGTGTTTGCTCTGGAAATAGTCTGTGGCTGTTTGTGAAAATACCTTTTTCTAAGGCTTCTGGTTTAAGAGATGCATCATGCTGAAGCTTGAAGTCTAATGAGACTGAATTCCAAAGTTAACACACAGTCTTTGCATATAAACAAATCAATGTCACCACCACAACTCCTGATCAGCCAAGCAACCCACTTAGCTTGCTTCTGCTGCTCTCACCCTCCTTTTTAAAGCAGTATTTATGGGATTGCTGGTGGGGGGGAAAAAAATATCTTTGCATTAAATACTAAAATCAAATTTAGAGTTAAGAGCCAAGATTTTTTAACAAATCTTTAGATTCAGAAGCTAGAGACTCTAAATGGTGAGTTCTCATGCTTCAGATTATCGTATGTTTCTAAGTATTTTCAAATAAGTTTTGACTTCAAAATAATCCCACCACTTCACAGACATTTAAAGGTAGAATCTAACATTTTGCTTTGGGATTGACTGCTTCATAGAATGCCAAGTTGGAAGGGACCTTAAGGATCACCTAGTCCAACCTTAAGTGTAGTTTAAGTGAGATGGGCCAGTACCCTGTCAAGATGAGTCTTGAAACTGTCTAACGTTGGGGAACTTACCACTTCCCTTGGGAGACTGTTGTTGCACTTATTTTCTAACAAGATTTTTTTTCACCCTTCCTTTGGAATGGTCTGTACTGTAATCTCTAGGTCAAGCCTGTTTCACTTCCCCACAGTGTAGGTCTGCTGAAACAGACTGGAAGGCTGCGCTTGTGAGCCAGGGAGGTAGTAAATGGGTGGTACCTTATCTTTACCTTGCCTTCATTGTGCCTTTCTCGTAGCAGCATCCAGTGTTCTCAGCTTTGGCTCTGGAGTCCTGTCTTTGCTCCTGCAAAGTTCTGCTTCCCAGGAGCTAAAAACCTGGTGCTCTTGGATCCACATCTTGCAGCATAAATACAAAAAGACAGGGCAGTGCAAGTATAAATTTTACTGCAATATTCAGCATGTGCCAAATGTGATAGGCTTTGGGTGGGTGGGTGCGTTATACTATGTATTCTCTCTTCTCTGCTGAACACTGGCTCCAGGATTTCCAGTCCCTTAGCCAGCCATGTGTGCTTTGCTGACCACACAGATTGTCAATGACAACTTTGAACTTAGACAGTTACGCAGGGCAGTGCTGGTGCTTCCAGTTCCTTTGACCCTTGCCTTGAATGAGATTCAGGTGGTTTTCTGCTTTCAAAGTGCAAGCCTGAGCTCATTATATTGCTGCTGTTTTGCATGGTCAAATGTGGAAACTGGAATTTCTTGGTGAGCAGCATGCTGTTTACTGCTTGTGGGTCTGGCACAGAAGTGATCATTATTATCTTGCCAGAAATTCACTGCTAAGCTGCTCTGCATCCTGTTGCCAAGAAGCAAAACATAATTAAGCAAAGCAAAAGGAAATTGTACCTCAATACTCATGACTGGCAGGCTTTCCAGCACAGGAATTAAAGTTTTGGAGATATACTTCCATTGATCAGGCCTGGGTTTAGCTTTTTGTCTAACGTAAATCCTTTGTTTCTGTGCTGGCAAATACTCTACTATCACGCAAATAAAAGCAGACTGTATTTATACATACTAGTTTGCAATCCCAAGTATCTCTCTTCAGGAAAACATCTGTTTATGCATATTTGAACACAAATAAGTCTATAACTGTCACGGGTAGCTATGCAGGGCTGTCCTAATGACAGCTAATTTTTGATGTTACTACACAGGGCTTCAGGGAGGTTGCATGTTTTGGTCTGCTTCCTGAGATTTGCCTTCTGTCTCTCCACCATGGAGTGAGGTTTGGATTTATCATTAATGAGTGACCAAGCCAACCATCACATTTAGCACTGTGGCAGTTTTTCATAGCGTACAACTGTACATAAATTAAAGCTGTTAAAAACACCATATTAGTTATAGGATTGCATTGTAGAAAAAGAAATGGCAGAAATGCATGTCCACATTTGATAGCTATAACAGTCTAATTCTGCAAGATTCGTACTGAAGAAAAACATACTGTCTAACATTGAGTTATAGGCCCTTACTCTTGTATGGCCATGATATTAACTAGTTTGTGGGGAACAGTTTATGCAATGGACCTAAATCTGATGCTGATGCTGCAGTACTCTGTGCTTAAGAAAACAGTGGGTGAGCCAAAGGCAATGCAGCTTTTTTAGCCTCAAAGAAAAATAAATTGCTCCAAAGGTACCTATAAATCCTTACTGTCAGGTGGATATTCTCTGTTTCACTTAAAGAAACAGAAGTAGAAGGATTTCTGGTTTTTTCAGTCCAGTCTACTTCAGCTGTCGACACCGTGTCATATAATAACTTTCATAAACTCACTGAACTGTGTCTTAAAGCAGAACCGCACAATCTTAAAGTAATGCTTTCTGTTTAAAACCACAACTCCCTTTTAACTGGATCAGTGTAGAGGGAACAAAACTACTGTAACTGCAAGCATTGAGGAGACAAGTGCTACAGATAACTTAATAAGTACTAGTAGAGAGAGTAACTGTTGGGCAACAGTTTGCACAACTAAAACTTGCAAGGTTGATAGTATATTTGCAGTATTTCTTGCAAATCCTAGGGTTTTTCCTTCCACTGATTAAACATGTGCAAACCAGAGTAAGTCCTTTCAAAGTAGAACTTGAGGCTAAGTTCTGCAACTTCCAGACATTAGTAAAACCTGTCTTATGTCATACAGCTGTAGCTGTATTCTCAGTCTTGGAGACTGATTCTCAAAAGCTCAACATTGCAGTTGCCCTATTGCAGACCTGTGAGTTTTTCTAGAAAGGATATCACTTACAGACTTTTAGCTATAAATGGAAAGCAGCCTCTTTATATCTTTCAAGCCTGCTCCATTTACTTCTACTACTTTTTTTTTTCCTTTTTTCCTCCCCTTTTTCCACTGAGTTAATATGATTCTCCTTCTAAAAAGTCTTGTTTACTTGTATGTTTATCTGGGCTTGTGCTGATAATTGCATTCTTCTTACTCTTTTTTTTTTTCTATGCTTCCTCATACTGTTTCCTGTTTGCTCCTCAGTGTATTGCATTTACCAACTAGACCGGGAAGCCTCCCTATCCAGAACAACATGGTTCTAGATTCATCTTAAGGCTTATCACCTCACTGGAAACAAATCCAAAACAGCTTTGCTGTTGTTGAGTAACAGGAGGTTTGAAAAGCTGAGGAGTAGCTTTCACTTTGGGTCAGCATCTCACTTAGAGCTTGGGGAATGACTCAACTTTATATGGATGTTGTTATAAATCCAGACCCAGCCCACATATATGCATCCTTTCCTCTGCCTCTCTAAACCAGCAGCAGGTTATGAATAGCAAGCTCTTTGTTTCACAAGAACAGGAATTTGGAGGGTTATAAGTTATTATCTAGACCTGCTCTGAAGGCTGCCACTCTCTCCAAGTGTTGTGCCCAAATTGCTCTCAGGTCTTCCTTCTTAGCACTAAGCAATGCCTTCCATATATTCACCAGAAGGCTGCTAAATGTAATACCTGGGCCAGTGCTGACACAGGGAGCTTTTTCTGCTGGTGAATCTCAGTTGTGTGATGATGGAAAGCAGAGGAAGAGCTCCTTGTGATGGAAAGGCAAGCAGCAGGGCTTAGCTGTCTTTTAGGGGGAGCTCCTGCACCAGCTGATTTTGGGCCAGGGGACAGTTGCCTCTAAGTAGCAAATTTTTTGTACAAGAATTAAGAAAAACCATTTGGGGGGGCACGTGTTATCTTCAAACATAATTCCAATGTAATCTTTTTTTGGATCCCTGAACTGAGTATGTCAGAAAAATGTTTTCATAAGAAAAATGAGAATTAGAAGTGTGAAGGAACCAGTGCAAGGTACCAAATGCTGCTCTGGGGGCATGCAGCTCATCTCACTGGGGATGGTCCATTGGTCAACAGGGTCAGTTTCAGCTCATGATGATATCTCCTGTGGGCTCATCAAGCTCCTCCTGCTATCCATACAACTCTTACTCTAGAAAACACATTTTAGGAAATAAATTCTATAGAAAGAGCTAAGCAGCTCAGGTAAAACTCAGATTTGCTTCAAGGGCACATTCTTTGTTTATTCTTCCTTGTCCATTTTAGAGAAGACAAATGTTGTGACATTTTTGCCTTAGTGTGTGTATCTATTTTGTCTATAAAATGTCATTAATAAGAATGACTTTTGGGAGCTTTGATGCATAATACATGAACATGCAATGCAGGATGGAGCAAGGAAACTTGTCAGGGGTATGATTCTCCTCACCAAAGCAGCTTGTATACTGCCAACTGCAGTTCTCCTAATGACACTTGCTTCACGCAGTTTTGTCTTACATTGTCCCAGATTTATGGCTGGTAGTTTCCTGAAGAGCTATTTGGGTAGCATGTGCTTCAGTAAAACAACTTTCATATGTCCTGTAACAAGTCCAAAAGTATAATGGAGTAGGTCATTTGTCTTGAGTTTTAACATGAAAGAAAATGATGTAGTGAGCTTTCTTCTCCATGGTAGGGGAAAAACTGGCTCATTTTCAACTTGGAACCTGGCTTTCTGTATTCTGAAGTCTCCCCTGTGGAGGTGATGTTAAATTTGTAATGCTGTTTTAGTGACAATAAGTGAACTAATGTCTTCAGCTTTGTTCTTGTCCATTTATAATGGTATTAACACCCTTCTAACAACAGCAGAGATTGCCTAAGCTAAAAAGAAAAAAGAGATTGGGAAAGAAGTAACCAGATTTATAGCTCTTGTAATGGGATTTAGCTGCTAGAAATAAGAATAATATCCCAGGGCCAAAACTCTTAGACCACCAATGTAAGCAACTTTTGGTCCAGTGACTAAGATGCTAACCTTTTATAGGAGTGCTTTTGTAGAAGTTTCTCTTGGGTACTCAATATAAACATACTGGATAATACACTGATGCCTATTACTGGCCCTCTGAACTGGTTACGTATTAATTACTCTTTTCTATCTAGTACCACATCTATCACATCTAAGTCTCAAAAACATGACTAGTTTACCACCTTTGAAGGATTTAGTTCCTGTTTGATGGGAAGCTATTCCATCTAATGGGCAGCAGGAATGTTTCAGTCAGCTCACTGCCAGGCCAGTCTCAAACGAACAATGTACTTTGGATCATTTCAACAAAAAGCTTAACTCCTTTCTCCAGCACTGGCACCATATGTTTCACAGGTGAACATGGAGAGTAGATGAGTGCTGCAGCAGGAGGATGAGCTGCAGGAGTGCTTTGTGCTGAGATGAGCATTGCTGCAAGCTTGGGTTGCAGAGCACTTCAGCTGCAGGCACCAGTCTCATCTAGCACATTGCTGGCCTAGATACTCTTGAGGTTCAGCCCTGGCATAGCTATCAGAGAGTTTAAATGCAAACATCAGTAATGCACAGCATTTTATCTTTTCTTCTGTTTTCAGCTTAAGTTACTGTCCATTTAAAAGCCTAAAGCTGTTCAAAGGATCTGAGTTAGACCCTTTATGGGATGTATACTTCAAAGCATGTTGTTTAGTTATTGATGTGTCATATTACACAACGCAAATATGATTCTCTAGTCATTTCAATCTGCTATGTGAATGACAAGAATTTTCTTCTTAGCCAGCACCCTTCTCTCTTATGTTGTGATAGTGACATTTAAAATATGACGGTTGTGAGTAAAAGGTGTCACTTCTATTAAAATCATGAGTAACAATGCTTCTCAAATGATGTGTCTGTAGGTGGATGGAGGTCTGCTTGGAAGAAGAGCTGCCGCCGACTACGGAGCTGGAAGAAGGCTTAAGAAATGGTGTTTATCTTGCCAAGCTCGCAAAATTCTTTGCCCCTAATGTGGTGTCAGACAAAAAGATCTATGATGTGGAGCAGGCACGCTATAAGGTAATAACTTTTTCAGATCTCTCACTGACAAATCCACAAATTGTAATGTCTGTCTAACTCTTAAAGATACCCAGGTGTGGTTGGCTAACTTTGTGCTTCTGTTTCATAACTGTTGGGACTAAATGGAAGACACAGCACTAAGAAGCCAGAATGATAACTTAGAAAAGTTTTACCCTTAAAAAAAAAATGTTAGTGTCACTTTTTGTTTTTAAAACTGAACAAATTACACTTCTGGCTCCAGGGAGAACATGAGCTTTACCATTCACACAATTATTTCTCACTAGAAATAGGAGCCAAAAGCAATTCAGTAATTAAACTTGATAACTATTCCAGATTTTCTCCATCTTGTATGGGAGGACATTCACTTCATTAAATCAGCGTGTTTATTTTAACAAATTTAACACTGAGAAGCAGAAAAAGCTACCAGTAAATAAGTTTAGCTTGTTTCCTATGCAAGCTGTTCCTTAACTCCAAGAACCTCAACATACAGAAATATATACATGCATATGCAGTAGTTATGCTATGGAATGGATTTTCTCAACATGAAGAGAGGGCAGAAAAAATATGAAATGGACATTTTTAAGGTGTAATCATTGGCTGTTGTTTGAGGGTAGAGAAATTACTGTTCTAGGTCCTATGTGGTGCACAGAACCATGGTTAGGAGTCCTAGTTACACTGAACTGCTTCTCCTGAAAATTTCCACAACTTGAGTTCAGGCTTCTTTCCCCCCTTTACTATGACTCCTTAAAAATTAAAAACAAACAAACAGCTGTTCTACTTTGCTCTTTTAACTGCTGCTTGTGTAGGCTGTAGGGAAAGTCTGGTATTCATGTCAATCTGAAGAGTAACTAAGAGCTCCTTATCTGTGCTCCTTCACAGTAGCACTAAGCAGGGTTACCACTTCTGTATTTTGGAGGTAGTGGTTCCTGGTAATTGACAGGGAGCCTTTACTCCCAAAAACTACTGAAGGGCTGTACAAAAGGCCACTTTATTCATAGTCTAACCAGATGGGTACAAATCTGGCTTACGTTACATAAAAGAGCGAGCTGGACAGCTTGGGGCTGTTGATATATTGGGACACTTCATTAGCAGGATTATGGCTGTAATGATTTGGTCTCCAAGTTCAAACAAGGGAAAATTTCCCTGAGCTCAACTTCAGGATATAAAATTGGGAAGCAGTAGGAGGATCAATAATTAGAAGATTTTCTTTGTGTGATTTTTAAAATAATCCTTTCCTTCTATGTTTCCAATAGAGATCAGGCCTTCATTTTCGGCACACTGACAATACTGTGCAGTGGTTAAGAGCAATGGAGTCCATTGGTCTGCCTAAGGTAAGCTTTTAAATTTTAGCAAAGAAACTGGCTCGAGGCACTGATTAACTGAGATCCCCTTTCATCTGCTTGAGCATAGATGGTTGCTTACAGTAAGTCTGTGGGGAAAGGGTAATTCAGCAAATGAATCTGAAGAAAAGGTAACACTGAAAGCAGTGTGTGTCAGTTACGTGCTGCTGGTGTGTAGGCTGAAACTGCTGTGGATGACTGGGTAGAATTTTTCAGGGTGCTTCTCCCATGGAAAGACAAACAGGGATGTTAGCAGTGTGTTTTAGCTATGTCTTATTGCTTGTACAGTCTCTGCAGGGCCCTGAAAGGAATATGATTTAAAACAGAAAACTTTAATATTTGCTTCCTTAAGGTTACTACCTCTCATTGTGTCTCTTGCTGCCTCTTCCTCTTAATGTATGTCCCAGTTTCTCTGCCTCTACCCCATTTCCAGACTGTCCTTTCACGCTCCAGTGCATCTGCGTGGCTATGCTGCTGCTGCTCCTCTTCTGCCAGCTGCTTTCTTGGGTCACCTCTCATATTTATCTTCCTCCTTGTGGGTCTTCGCTTGTCATCTTCCCCCTCTGCTGATGTTTCTGGGCACCAGTGAGTCTTTTTTGGATGAAAATCCTTTAAGAAATGGCTGTGTAGAAACACCTTCTCTGCTTGTTTGGACATTTCAGCACCCACGCCTCCAGGATGCCTGGGTGGGTGTAGCTCTGGTACTGCCCAGTACACTGTGGTCAGTCACAGCAGGGACACTCAGATGCCAGCCTGAAGTGCTGTAGAGACTAGTGGCCAGTCAGTGTGGGCAGACTCCCTGCAGGTGCCCAAAAGCAGGAAAGGGTACACATGACTGCCATCAGAAATGTCATAGAGATGGGGGGTGGGGACCTGCCTTGCCCAGGTCAGACTTTTTTTTTCTAACTTGAGTCTTCTGTCCAGCTGGCTGATTTCCACCCTGCCATCCCTCCTCTCAAAAGTTTTGCTTCTGTTATGGAGGATGGGCATGGCTAAAAGCTTTCCCAAGTGTCCCTCCCAAAGCTGTTGTGAGCAAGTGATGAAGAGGGCACTGTGCTCCCAACTTAGTCAGTATTGTCCAATTAAGCATGGGACAGCACAGCCCCAAGTGCCTGGCCTGTGCTGGAAGCATGCTGCCAACTCTTACGGTTAGCTAAGTCTTTTATTTTATTTTTGTGGAGAAACAGTGTTTAGTGACTGGGATCAAGGCCAGGAACAAATTAGTGGTAGAACCAGAATTGGAACATATGATGTGACTTTTTGGCTAAATTGCTTAGTATTCCTCTTTCTGAATATCTTTCTCTGTAAATGATGTATTCATAATGTTAGGGGTGCTGGCAATTAGAATTTTGGTTTTTTAAACCACACTTGATCAGTTTGGTTTGCAATGAACCTTTGCATCCAAGATTTGGGGTGTCTGTAGGAGGACAACCTCACTGGCTAAGCTTGTGCCGAAAGACCTTTTTGAAAAACGCTTGTTGAAATGCTGTCTGATTATCTTCCTTTTTTCCTTCTTAAGTACCTTTTATGCTTTATTGAATTATTCCATATGAAAACTACCAATAAAGCTAAAATAACATCAGAAGAGACTTGATTTATAACTGTATAGAAGTAACAGCTGAAATTCTGTAAGTTTAATGTATGGATCTGCGGAGAGCTCATTTTAGCTACTTTTCTGCCTAGTAATGCGTCTTCTCCTTTAACTGGGTGCTCTTTGTTTTTTAGATCTTTTATCCAGAGACTACAGATGTCTACGATAGGAAAAACATCCCTAGGATGATATATTGCATTCACGCTCTAAGGTAACTTGTGAACGGAGTGAAACTTACTTCTGAATCTAAGATTGTAAATCTTGAAAGGGGTTTAGGGGAACTAGTATATAAAAATCTGTCAGAATTTACAAGTTCACTAATTTAAAGTTGGATACAAAAGTCCAACTTTGTCAGGACTCTTGGCCAAATTATTTTCAATATAGAAACGAAGGACTATTGGATTTAGGGCAGACATCCCTCTCTCAATGAGTCCACTCCCTCATGAAGTGCACATACCATTTCAAAACACATCCTTGCAACAGAAACCAAATAAATGAACAAAAAAATTAGCAAAATATTAATATAAACATGAAGCACATGTCCTGGTCAGAGTGAAAATGATAATGAACTAACATCTTTCTGTCTCAAAAGAGGAGCAAATAATTACTGTATTTTGAGATCATTCATGTGGAAATTAACATTTTCCAAGATTTTGAAGTTCTGAGTAACTTGATTTTGAGTGCAAAGTCAGGAAGACTTCAACCACACCACTGAAGGTAGAGATTAAAATGTTTTTATGTCTTTCCTTAAGGATTTTTCTTGATGTTTAGCACTACAAGTAACAAACATCTGTCTCATGCAGTCCCTGGTGTGAGAGGCAGTGGTGTTAGCAGACAGTTCCTCTCCTGTGGCTCTCCTAACTAATTTCCTGCACCTGGAAACCTTTTCCTTTCATTATTTTCTTGCAACTAGGCTTGCAGGGAACATAATTAACTTATACCCTTACAAATTTGCTTTCATATTCCTAATAGTGTGCAAAGGCACATCAGCTGCTCCAGAGCTGTGGTTCAGAAACTATTCAATACATGCTGTAGTTGAAATTTTTAAGGGCAAATGAAATGATGTGCCTACTCTTTGTTCTATGCTATGTTCACTTGCTGCCAATAAATAGGACACCACCAAAGTTTATCGTATTTCTTTCAAATGCTAGTTGTTTTGAGTTGACAGCCCTTGTATTTTTTCATCATTTTTGACAAATGTTGCCACTTGAAATTATTATGCCTAGTGTACTATTAACTGGATAGTACCACCTGGACTGTTTGAGCGTAGCTCTCACTTAAAACTTGGTAATGTGGTCTGTTCTGTTAGCAAATGTCTTGTGTAAGGTTGAAGTGATTTCCTGAAGTGGATGCATGGGACTCGTTAACCAGCTCAGGCTGACATGGTGGGTTGTGTGCCCCTCCGGCCTTGTTATGGGCTAGCTCAGATGTTTTGCAGGAGGTGGAAGAACCCAATGAGGTTTTCTGATATTTACTTCCTAATGTACAGAGGAGGACTTTATCAACTGTGGATTTAAATGTTACATGAATAGTAAGCTCCATCAGCTAGGTACCTTCTTAAGAACTGCCTAATCTTTGCAATGGCAATAATTGCTCATTTTAAAAGAAATTTTGCAGTGGGTTGACTTTTTTGGTAGAAGCTTTTCTTTCTCCATTTTGACATGCACCAGGATTTTTGCCAGTATCAGAATTAGTCTGTGTTGTCTCAGCTCTCACTTCCGAGTTTGTCTTGCTTAAATTACTTTTCCTTGCTACATATCAACACAAAGCCATAACTCTCTCCTTACAAGTTATTATTTTAGGAATGGACTTCATAGCAAAAGTGTCATGCCACAATGAAGGGGAATAGGTCTCCAGTTCTCTCATTTACCCTGCTTTCACGTGAAAGTGTAGGGCCCCTGTGCCTGCATCCTATGCAGGATGTAGGAATCAAAGAAACAATTGTTGAGCTTCATTTATTTCTGTGCCTTTTCCTAAAACACATATTGTAAATCCTTCACTGGAGTCTTTCTAATCAAATTCCAGTGTCAGCATTGGATGGCATGTGGCATATATTTAAAGCAGTCTGGGAAACAAAGACAGGGCACTTGCTCAACCAGGAGCATTCCCTGTTGGTTTGACATCAGAGGAGCCCTCAGCTGCAGAAGTCCAGTTCTGTTTCCCTTCTGCTGTTGTGGTAACTACTGACCTGCTGATATCTGTCCTCTGAGCTCCATACCACGCACTCCACCCACTCTTCTCTCTAGGTGTCTCAGAACACCATCTCCAGGGAATCGGTACAGGGTTTGCTTACCCTGGAAAAGTCCATGTCCCTGTTGTCCAGCACCACGGCAACTAGAAACAGCAATTGCAAGCAGGCTTTTCACCTTTGCAGTAAAATGTAGTATATGCACGTGACCACTATATGAAGAATCACCATTGGGTTTAAATACTAAAATCTAATGCATCTTGGAGCACATGCTCAAATTTCAAAGGCAGATAGCTTGGGAAAATGGAGCACTTTCCCAGAGGTGAGGAGCTGACCTACTCCCCATTCTTTCTTAGTTGTAACCAAGTAATTACTCCAAAGCAACATGATTCTTGAGCTTTCCAACAAAACGATGTAAATTTAAAACATAGGATATTTCCTTAGTCTCATTCTTGGAAATCCTGGAGCCATCTTTAGCTGAGATTTTTTTTCTACAATAATTCATTTATGCACAGTCAGTGTGTACAATTTAAGTGCTTAAAAATGAGAATGGTATATTTAATTGCCCTTTTAAGAAGCACAAAATACCTTTAACTGTAGGTAATAGGAGCAAAAAGGCTATCCAAAGGGTCTATTTGACATCTGAAATGTTAACATATCACAGGGAAAGTCTTTGGTTATTTGGGGCTTTGCTGATCTTTGAGCTATTAGAGGACTTGAAGATAGACAATGACTCCAAGCTTGTTAAAATGTATTTTTGTGATATATCCTGGCTCAAGTCTAAAATGAAGGCCATTGTACTTACAATATGTAGAACAACTTGCACGTTCAAATACAGCACTGTTTTGGCCAGAAAGTAGTGACTTAGCAAACAACTTCTAGACTGTTGTTGAATAAAATTACCTTCATGCTTTTCTCCTGTTGGAACATCAACACTTAAAGCCCAATTTGAAAAGTACAAAGTCATAGGTCTCATTTCTTGCTTGGTTTTTCTTGTGAAAGCCAATTTGCATTTGTTCCTGTACTAAATGTGGTTAAGAACTGCTTCATTTAAATTAAGATGCTAACAGTGATCCTTTTTCATAAATAGCAGTGCTTATGAGATATCTTTTCCATAGAAAATTTAGTTTTCAAATGACCTTTACCAGCAGATCACCGCTAAATCCTGGACAAAATACCCCTCTGAAGCTGGACAGCTTCAAAACATTGTTTTCCTAAGAAGCAGTAGAAAAACAAGCACAGGTCTTTTAAAGACCTCTATCTTCAGATCCGTTTTTTACAATGTTATACATGAGCTAGGTGTAAAACAAGACCTAGGAACCTCTGCTTGGTATGAACTGCAGTTCTGCAGTGGGAAATGCAAAGTAAACTTCACCTGAGAACTGCCCTTTCCCCGTTATTTCTCCTATACTCCTGATGCCTCATATCCAGCTTTCCTAACCCCAAGAACCCCTGCTTTTGATTTTAAATGAGTTCCCTGAGGTTCAGGTTACACTGTAAAAGCATTAAGCAAGCTGTTTCAAGTGAAATGATACCTTAATACAGAGTAGAAGTTCTCTGCAAGACTCGAAGCACATTTTCAGCACCACCTGGTGGTTAATAAGTTTTTTCCAAACAAAGGAGTATAAGAAGTAGCACACACGGTTCCATATCCTCCTGCAAGTGCTGAATAGCAAAAATATGAGTCGCTAATGTTTGTACCACTTTTTCTTCTTTTGTCTTTTTATTAAGGTGACCCCTCAAAAAGCCAGCATAGCCCCATGATGTTGCTGATCTCCATAACTGTTTGTACAACACTCAGTGCTTCAGTCAGGGCTGTGTCTCTGTCTCAACATTAGAGTAAAATCTCTTTAAAAGTCCACAAGGAAAGACTGGCAGGCAGATCAGGGTAACAGAGGAACTCAGTTCATTACTATAGTCATGTGGGTTTCTTACTACTGATAGCTAACCTGTGTTTAAGTCTGCTTTGAAATATGAGAATGGCAGTGGCAATGATTTTGATGGGCTGCAGCAGTCAAGAGTGTCAACCTACATGAGAGGTGCTGTTGTGTCCATCCAGGTCATGACAGGGCAAAGGAGTAGCTGTGTAAAATAAGTAGTTTGGAGGAATTTATTTAAGTCTTGTTTTAAAAGTCTACCCTCTTGATCCCTGCTTGCAAAACTTACTTGTTTATTAAATTTAATTGATAAATTATAGAAACACTAGTCTTTTGTAGATAAATACATGCCTTGTGTTTGGAAGATATTGAGAAAAAATGGATATACTCAGCATTTTTTTTCAGATAGTATCCCAGAGTTCAAGGAATAATGAGTATAGATATTTTTCTCACCATATCAAATTAAAAATATTAGTCCCTGGATAGCATTTTAAATTGAGCTTTCTTCATTTTCCAAAAGCTAAATAGCTAGTGACACAAATATATTTGAGATGAGCTTGGATGGACTTGCAGATCCTTGTTCCTCTACGTTTACTTGGTAAGAAGAGTGTCAGTGATCTGTGTGTCTTCAGCTATTAATTACAGGAATGTAATAATGCAAGCCAAAACAGTGCACAGACCCAAAGCTGTAAGATTCATATATTGTTTTTTTTTTCCCCAAAAAACTAGCTTTTAATTTCTTTAACTGTCTTCCACTAGGGTTTACTACTTCTTTATACATCCCCTGTGATCTAAGATAAACTGAAAGTGCCTCCCTATTAGACATGCTTCATTGAAATATCAAGTCAAAAAATACTTCTATTTCTGTAAGACTTAAAAGTACAGCATAAAGAAAAATGTAGAGTTAATTTGTTCTCTGTTGGCCCTTGAAAGTCAAGGGTTAAAGGACAAGCTTCATAAAAGTGTTTTTCTCATGCACAGAAAGTGAAGATCACAACCACATGCAGGACTTTAAATTCTAATTTTCTTATTTGCAGTTTATATCTGTTCAAACTAGGACTGGCACCGCAGATCCAGGACCTGCTAGGAAAAGTAGACTTCACAGGTAATAAACTGCTTGTCTAATCGTATGTTAGATGGCTTCTTCACCCTGTTGTACATATGCTAACGTTGTACATATTTTCTATTATGGTCTTTCTCCTCCCACAAGGTTGTTCTGAACACATCCAAATTAAATAGGTGGGAGGCTGCTATTTTAATTAATATCAGTCTCTGAACAACAGAAGGGAGTGGATTTGCATAGAATACTTGTCATATCTTAGATTCCTTCAAAATGGGGAGCAAACACTGCCCAGCAGCTCTGGCCACAAACACTTTCAAAAATATTGTACTCCTATTTGTAGGTACGATGATTTATAATGAAATTCTTATGCTTTTGTTCTGATAACATTCCTTTTTTATGTAAACAGAGGAAGAAATCAGCAACATGCGAAAGGAGCTAGAGAAGTACGGTATACAGATGCCATCTTTCAGTAAAATTGGTGGGATTCTGGCTAGTGAATTATCAGTGGATGAAGCTGCATGTAAGTGTAGCTCCTGTTCTTTTTTCTACCAGATAACTTGACAGAACACTAACAAAAGATTTTCTGTTTTAATTTACCTAGTTTGCCACCTCTTAATAAATAACAAGACAAGCAAGCAATTTTTTACTACTATCATACTGCATCATTGTTATAAGATCTCTCACAATTTTTTCAGTCTTCATTTTTGTGTATGTCCATTGAATCATAGGAAGTGCTACCACAAACAAAGATTTCTTACAATCTTTTGCATGGGTTTAACGTTCCTCTAGAATGATGAACTGAGCTCTGCGTTTGCCTCTGCACCATAGGGGGTACAATGGGGACAGCCATGGGAACAAGGTGTCTTCTCTATGCCTCCATCCTGTGTTGGGCTCTTGCAGTTTTCCTCAAACACAGAATCATGTTGCTGTGAGGACAAGGCACTGTCCCAGACAGACAACTCTTTCATGTATAATGATGCACATGTGGTGCGACCCCTTGCCTCCTGTCACGGTTGGACGCGCAGAGGTCCAACCACCTCCCAAAGGGAGAAGGGTTGAGGGCAAAGTGGAAGCAGCTTTCAATATATCTGACTGCTGTTGTGTCACCCCCAACATGGTAGAGTCCTGCTGGAGAGTATATCCTGCTGGTGCATCTGAAATAAGCTTTTTCCTTTTTAGGGGGATTGATAGACACTTACGGTTCTTTTGAGTCTGTCTTTAACAGCTTCCACTCAAAACCAAAGTTGAATGTTTTTTTGCTGCCCAAGCCTATCCGTATGTAAATTTGTTTTTTTCTCCACTTCAGTTTTTTGTGGAATCAAGTGATATATTAAAAAAAAAAAATTGCTTGAACTTAAATGACATGAAATGAAGTGTGTCCACTTAAATCCACACTTGAGTTCTAGTCATTTTGTTCAAAATCCTAGCCTTTTTCGGAGAGAAACCGCAGAACAGAAGGGCTGGCTGGGTATGTTCAATGGCCCCTTGGTCATTGACATGAGCCAGTAACACTACTACAGACAGTATACTGGGAGGTGGGGGGAATAAAGGCTGCATTATAAATGTTGCAACTTTTGTAAACCTTGCATAGTAGCATAATTGAAACAAGCTGATTCATTATGTTAATTAGTGTGCTGAAATTTCCAGATCTTAACTTAAAACACACTTCCTCATGTTGATTCACATTGTCTGTGTTGTATATTTTGAAGCCTGCTATAGCTTAATACATGCATGGTTCTGCAAAGCTAGCTCTTAAAATACTGCCTTTGGAGGTGGGGGTAGTTTGTCTCCTTTTTTAGCAAATTTTCAGCAATTTAGTGACTATTAAGCATTTTTCCAGGGAGCTTCCTTCCTTCTCTGAAGATGAAAGGGTTGCAACTTCCTTCTCCGAAAGCTTATTTTAGTGTGTGTAGGGTTTCCTTCAGTTTCTGAAGTCCTTTTCAGTCTTCCATAGAAAAGCAGGGTTTCCTGATGCTGGTTCTGTCCCTCTGGGTGAGGATTGTGCTGTAGATAACATGCCCTGCCCCAGAACAGGAAACATCTGCTGTGGGAACCCTCACGCACCAGTGAAGTTGGACGTGGAGGTCTGGCAGAGGAAAGGGTCTACCACCCTACTTCCTACATAGAGTAAGCAAAAGAAGATACAAAGTGAAACAACTGCTGATGACTCCTGCTGTGCTGTTGGCAATACTAGACATCAGTGTGCAAAGAGTAAGCTTAAGTGCTTTCAAAGCAAGCTTATTCTTCAAGTAAACCTCTCTGTTATTCCATGCCTGCAGACTACTCTTTAAGTTGCATCAGGCTTCTTACTGTTTCTCTTGGTAGACGGGTTCACAACATCCACCAATACCTGTTCACATCTCTCATAACCCTGAACCTATCTTTTTACCACTTTTTGCTAGCTGCATGCATCAGTGAGGTCTCTTGCACAGCTGTGAAAGAGATGATACTTCCTCTGTGTTTTGTTAAATGAGGATGTGGGGGTGATGTGCGTCTAAGGACAGCAGTCTTCTCTTAGCCCCTTGAAGCTGATCTAGGTATTCATACAATGACATGGTATCTTAAGCTGGAAGGTATCCATAAAGATCATAAAATCCAACTCCCTGCTCTTCACAGGTTGACCTACAACTAAAACATATGACTTAAGAAGTATTGTCCAGATGTTTCTTGAATTCTGACAGGCTCAGTGTTGTGACCACTTCCCTGGAGAGTCTGTCCCAGTGACCAACCACCTGCTGTAAAGAACCTTTTCCTAATGTCCAATCTGAACTTCCCCTTATTCATAAAGTTCAATGTCAAAGGAACAACTGTGTCTCCCTGCTTGCTTCTCTTCTACCATGCCAACGATTTGTTTCCCATCTAATGCTATGCTGAAGCAAGCTAGCACAAAATCATTTCAGAACAACTTTCTAGCATGAAGTTAATGCTAAGCAATGCATTGCCATAGAATAGAATCATAGAGTCATTTTAGTTGGAAGAGATGTTTAAGATAATCAAGTCCAACCATTAACTCAGCAGTGCCAAGTCACTGCTACACCATGTCCCTAAGCGCCACATCTACATGTCTTTTTAAATACCTCCAGAGATGGGGACTCCACTTCCCTGGGCAGCCTGTTCCAGTTCCTGACAACGCTTTCTGTGAAGAAATTTTTCCTAATGTTTAATCTAAACCTCCCCTAGTGCAACTTGAGGCCTTTTTCTCTGGTCCTATCACTTTTTACTTGAGAGAAGAGACTGACACCCACCTTGCTACAACCTCCTTTCAGATGCTTGTAGAGGGCAATAAGGTCTCCCCTGGGCCGCCTTTTCTCCAGACTAAATAACCCCAGCTCCCTCAGCCACCCCTCATAAGACTTGTGCTCTATAACTTTCACCAGCTTTGTTGCCCTGCTTTGGACATACTCTAGCACATCAATGTCTTTCTTGTAGAAGGGCCCAGATCTGAACACAGGTGTGGCTGAGTAGTGCTGAGTACAGGGGGACAATCTCTTCCCTAGTCCTGCTGTCCACACTATTTCTGACACAAGCCAGGAAGCTGTTAGCCTGCTTGGCCACCTGGGCACACTGCTGGCTCATATTCAGCTGCCTGTCAACCAGCACCACCAGGTCCTTTTCTGCTGGGCAGCTTTTCAGCCATTCCTTCCCAAGCCTGTAGCATTGCATGGGGTTGTTTGGACCCAAGTGCAGGACCTAGCCTTGGCCTTATTGACCTCATACCATTGGCCTTGGCCCATTGATCCAGCCAGTGGATCCCTCTGTAAAGCCTTTCTACCTACAAGCAGGTCAACACTCCTGCCCAATTTGGTGTTGTCAGCAAACTTACTGAGGTTGTCCTCGATACCCTCATCCAGAACATTCATGAAGATATTAAAGAGAACAGGCCCCAGAACTGAGCCATGAAGAATACCACTTGCGACTGGCTGCCAGCTGGATTTAACTCCATTCACTGCCACTCCTTGGGCCCTTTCAACCAGTCAGTTTTTTATCCAGCAAAGCCAACAGATAGACAAGTTGTTCCAGTAACTGCCCTCTCTGAGAATGTATAGCTTCGCTTCATGCTTTGTTTGCCCATGTTGATTTTCCAGTGGTCTAGCCTTCTGTTCTACTTTTCTAAATTTGTACACTGTTTTTTTCCTAAAAACTCTGATTTCCTAATAATTGACAAGCATCTTTCATTTCATTCATATACTGAAAAAAACAGAAAGGCTCTGAACTCAGATATATAGACACTCAGTTGAACTTAATTTTTAAAAGAGCTTTTTACTGAATGTTTTTCTCTAGTTTACCAAAATCATGCAAGGCCATATAGCAGGTAAAAGCTGATAGAATAAGGAAAGATGACATTTGTGCTTTCCTTCACACATCTCATTTCTGACATGGAAATAAATCCTAGGCAAGCTGCTGTAGTGATAAATGGAGAACTGCTGTGTTCCTCCTTTGGAGTAAGATGTAGTTAAACATTTATCAGGAGTTATACTTTGTATAGTAATGTCTGTAAAATCTTTGAGATTAATGTGACACCAGAGAGTCACTGGGATCTCTCTGTGGCATGAAGGTACAGATAAACTGTAGTTCTAGTGGAAGTCTTTCACCTAGACTTATCTCGGGCCAACTGTGTGTACGGAATACTTGGGAGTGTTGTGTTAGCCATTAGTCTACATCTAATTCAGCTGCAAGACATTTTAATTTTGTAATTTCATGTAAATTTTTGTGTGAAAAAAAGAGAGCATTTCTGACTCTTAAAATCTTGGAGTGAAGCATTTGTTTAGTAGCTAAAGTGTTTTTTTTTTCTCAAAAGAATAGTTTAACACTTAAGCTGGTCAACGGCTACATTGTGTCTTATGGCACTTTTCCCCTCCTTTCCTATGCAGTAATATTTTGGGAACTTTGCAAAGCCATTTGAGTGTTCTCTAGCCCTGTTTGAAGTTTGCTGTCTTGTGGCATGACAGATGATAGAAGTAGAGACCATTACTTCACTGTGTCTCTGGTTGCTCAGCTGCTCATGGAGATCCTCAGTTCAGGCAGGCTTAGATGAGATGCACAGGGCTCCACCCTGCCTTAAGAGTCATAACCATGTTTTTTTGGATGACAAGTTTCATGGAGCTTGAATCTCCTTATTCTTTTGTAGTATCTTTCAGATATTTAGTTATTTTAAACCATACTTTTGCATATATCATATCTTTATGGTCTTTAAAGCAGCTTTAAGAGAGAAACTACCAAAAATGCTTTCAATTCCTGCATACAGTTGTCTTCTAAATGATATAGGACTTAAACAATAAAATTTAACTCATGTTTTATTTTCTGTCAGTAAAATAGTATGCCTGAGTTGGGAGAATGGCAAACATGGAACAGTCAGCAATATGCCACCTTTGAGCACACGGTGCTTTTGTTGCTGCAGTCTAGGGGATACATGAGGAGTGGGATGCTTGAAGGGGAATAAGTAAATCATTGAACATATATCAAATGCTCATTTCAAATAAATCAGAAAAAAACAGTGACAGTTTTTAAAATATGTTCTGCCTCCTAAAGCTTAGGATTGTTCTTTTCATTTTAGTGCATGCAGCGGTAATAGCAATTAACGAAGCTATTGAGAAGGGAATAGCTGAGCAAACCATTGCAACTCTGAGGAACCCAAATGCAATGTTGCTGAACGTGGATGAGGAACTTGCACAGGACTATCAGAATGAACTCTTTGAAGCTAAAAGGAGAAAAGAATCAAACGCAAGACTTAAGGTAGTAGTATTTTATTAGAACTCCTATTATACATGTTCCTTCATGTTGCTTCTCATGCTGTAGTATTAATAGTTTTAAAATTACCTTCAAATATTTTTTTAAATAAAAACCCCACTTTCAAGCTAAATGTGCTAAATAATGGTAGTGCAATAAGCTGACAAAATTTTGTGAGAATATGATTACTATGAGTAAGATGAAGCTTAACTTTGGCCAAAGGATAAAATACCAGAAGGCTAAAACCAAAAATATTGGTTTCCCTCTACCAACTGCTTTAGATAAAATGTTTCCNATACTTTTTTCAAAACATAAAACATAACCTCTGCCACAAATCTTTAATGTGAAATTATTTGCTTTGGGTTTTCTTATGTGAGAGCTAATGCTTTCTGTAGTTTAAAAATGCTATGCTATATTTACATGAGTATTTTACAGGATGCAGAAGATGCTTTAAATATTGCTTAGTTACTAGGAAGTGTTAATTTCTTTAGTTCACGTGATCAACAAATTCCTTTACAAATACATCTAGCAAATATTTCAGCTGATGTAGTTTTAATGACTCCTGCTAATAGCTTTTCTCTCAGCAAAGTTTTTGTGTGTACTAGCGACATTTTTGTTTTCTTAGAACGGCACAATCTCTGAAGAAGAGAGAGATGTCTATGAGGAGCTGCTGACACAAGCTGAGATTCAAGGCAATATCAATAAGATAAACAGTAAGCCATTCTGGATCCTTATGGAAGTGTGCACATTACACATGATCTCCCAGGTTCCAGCTGAACGTGACTTGAACCCACATGAACAAACAATATATTCCTGTAGAAACTTATAAAATATGTGGAAGTCTCATGTCTGTCTACAACAGTTTTTTCTCTTGCTGCTCCTTCACTACTAATCTTTTGGGGTGCTAATGTCTGTGTTTGTGTTTTTTGCTGTAAGGATTCCTCAGTTCAGAATCAAATAATTTATTGCCTGCTCTGTTTTCTTACTTATGAATTCCTTTTGTGTGCACAATACTGTAAATTTTGACCCCCTCTTCTATATGGAACTGAAATTAATTCATAAGCTTCCAGTTAGCTCTAGCTGAACCATTCCCACACGGCCATGCACAGAGCCAGAGACTCCCTTTGTAGAACTGGTCTTGAAACAGATAATGCTCTGCTAGGTGAAGATTGCAACCCTACCTGGCTTTCACAAAAAATGAGATGCTGACAGCAATGGACTTTCTCACAAAAGTGTGTTTGCTGTTTATAAGCATTGTTTTCATTTCAGTTCACATAGCTTTAGTCCACGTGAATGAGGCTATTGACCAGCAAGATGAGGTGGCACTGATGGCAGGTTTGAACCATCCTGCTCTGAGCCTGCTTGAAGTTCTGCCGCAAAATTCCTCATGGTACCTATTGCAATTGTGTGATTCTAAAGAACAGAAAATGCAGGTAATTTAATGGAACAGGTACAATGCCTCAGTTTGCATTTTAGCTGATTTTAATACAGAGAGAAATTGACTTTACTCTGCCTTCAGCATAACTTATGGAACACTTTTATAAAGGTTTTAGAATAATTGATGTAGTAATTGACACCAAAATGCATTTGCTCTGAAGAGCATGATGCCCTTATAAGTAGTTATTAAAATACAAGAAGAAAATTAGAGCTACAGTATGCAGCCCCTAATACTACGTTCACTCTGAAAATGAGTTATAACTTGAGTACAATAAAAGATATTGAATCATTAACAGCAAATGCAAGAGTCAATTGAGTTTTAAGGAGAAAATCCATCATTTTGAGTAAGATCACAGGGAAGGATTAATGCTGTATTTACTGTGACATTGTATTTGATGCACAGGTGATAGTACAATCAAATCCTAGTGTCCCATCAAGGGGTCTTATCCCTTATCTCCCATCAAAATTAAAAGCATAATTAAATCTTTTTTTCTGATCTGTTAGATAGCAGGGTTTCCAAATATGCTCGACAAAAGTGAAATACAGAAAGAAGTTAGTGTTGCCAATGTGGAAGCTGAGGCTCACAAGCTTAGTGAGTAACTGTTTTAATACTGATTTTTTTACCCTCACTGTTTAATTATGTTAAGCTGATGAACTGAATCCTCCATTTCTTGCATGTAAACTAGGTTTCTCGAACTGAAGCCATATGCATTGAATTTTATTTTTGTAACTGTTCTCAGTGTCACAATTGCCAAGTCACCAATCTATGCTGCATTGGATATGCTCTTATCTGAGGTAGCTAACACTTCTTTCTTTGAATAACTTGAGCCACTGGTAAACACATTGGCTAAAACTGAAGACAATGCATGGCTTGATGGCTTGAACAAATATTTATCAGATTATATTTATTCTTGTAAAATTGAAATGGAATGATCCCATGGAAGAATATTTTGCAATTGCATCGCAGAGGAAAATTATTCTTACTTTTTGACACATGTATATAAATCTAACTTGCTCTTAGCCTGCTAAGAATGTCACAAGGCAGAAGTTATAGTTTGTAAAAAATATAGTTAAGGGGGATCTAAATTTGCAGTGCATGTATTGCTGCTTTTGACTGAAAATTTCTTTGCTAGAAAGTTCAGCTTTGGTTAAACTGCTGTAATTTCATGCTACATCTGGGCATGGCTTAATGGCTGTTTTGTCTCTGGTATTATTTCCAATGCTTTAAATCCAGGCTGATTGCTTTTGTAATGTAACTTAAAGGCTGTATTGTGAGGTCAACTTAAGCCAGAAGATAAGCTTAACTTAGTACCTCAAATGTTAGCCTTTTTAGATTGGCTAGGCATAGTAAGCAATACTTTCTCTAAAAACAGTTGCTCTTTGGTAAAGGAAATGAGGAAGAAAAATGTGACGTATGAAAAGCAGTAATAGCAATCTGGAGAGCAACTTATTTCTTATGTTTGAAAAGGAAAAATGGGTTTTGTAATTGGAATGTGAACAATGAAAAGTGTGTTTTGCAAGTTGCACGCTTAGTTTCTGAGTTAGAAATCAGTAGCTTGGTTATTGACTACAGAACAAGACCACTTGTAGACTGTGCTTCTTTACCTCTTTGCTCTTTTCTCTAAAAAAGCATGCACAGCATACACACCATAGCTCTGGGAGTCTTTCTTTTTTCTAACTTCAGGAATAACCAATAGAGAGAGCCTTCAAGGACTACATGGCCTCATATGACCATGCTTCAGAGCAATTGAAATGAGAAGCGAGGGACTTGTTTAGGTAGACACAGTTATTTAGGTTTGCAAAGTCTTTGTGGTGTATAATAAGATCTGAATGGTGTTGCATACATGAACTGTGGATGCTGTCTGCTGTACCAACAGTCTCGTACGGGCTTGAACAGTCAGGGGTGACTAAAAATATTCTCTGGATAATAGTACACAGGAAAGCAATATGATAAGGTGGAGGACATGGGGGTTGTTTTGCTGATGGAGATGACATTTGCATAATTGTCACCCTTTACCCTGCCACATGAGTTCTAACTTTCAAGATTGTTTCCCTTTGTGCAAGACCAGAGCAGTCACTTGTACAACATGTTCTTGGGTGTGTCCTGCCTGGGTTTCTTCAGAGGTGGTTCTTCCAGATGTGCAATGACAGTGGCTGTGACTAAGCTATAGGGTGTTGTAAGGTTACTGCAGCTGCCCAGGTGGGAAGTGTTTTTCAGCATTTTTCTGTTGGGGTTCAAACTTCTGCTGGAATCAGTTCAGCAAAATGCAAAACAGATGAGTTGTTCAGGTACTGAAAAGTGTTACACTCATTCCTGTATGGTGGTCTGTTTAATTTTAAATTTGACCTGTAGAGAAGGGGATAATTTCTAGACGGCAGTGCTTGTGAGGACTGATCTACACTGTTAGACAAATGAACAGGTGATGACATGTGGAGGAAGTCCTAGAAGCTGTAGCATACGATTTTCAGCAACCAAAAATCCAAACCTCCCAACACATTTGGTTGTGTCTACCAGGCCTCCTGAAACAGACTATAAAAACCTCATCGGTGTTGCAGGATAGGCTTGCTCTAGCCAGCTGAGTTAGGTCCTGCCAAAAGTAAGAGGTAAGGGAGGAAACACGGCACAGAAGAAAATGAGCATTTGGAATGAAGAAAGACTGAGGTACTGGAGCTGACATACCCAGCAGTCCCCGCCACAAGCAAATGCAGGAGGGATGTTAGGTGTTCCTCTGTGCTAGGATGGGGTCAGCTCCTTGTTTGGGTTAAAGGTACAATAAGCAGTCTCTGATGTCTGAAAGTCCAAAACCTAAAATCTTCCTGTCAATTACTTGCTGCATACCTATGAATAGACACTACTTGCAACATTTACCAGTTGTTGTGTCTTGAAGAATCTCACACAAACATGTTTTTCTCTAATGACAGCAAATTATAGTTTTTGGAATAATCTAACTGTCATCTACATGGCATAAAGAGAAAACGGCATATGAAAACTAAAAGGTTTTTCTTTCCCTGCTGTTCTCTAGAACTTACAGCAGTTGACAATATCAATACTGCAATTCGTAACTGTGATCCTAGTAAAACGCTCGTTGCACTGATGAAACCGGAGGCACAGCTGCCAGCTGTTCACTCATTTGCTGCTGCTGTTTATCAGACTGAGCTGTTCAACCTCCAACAACAGAATGCTGTGGTAAGAGTGAAAAGCTTACAACCTGTTCACTGATGTTACATAGTCAAAGCATGAAAGAGCACAAATACAGCATGTTGTTCTGTAAAACTGGACTTAATTTTCTTGCCATGGTGTTACATACTGCATGAATGGTTTTGGTTGAATAGTCAATAGTGTATCACAAAATATGTTTCTTGACACACTTTGCTCTGGCTGAGCTCTTGTGTTGCAACAAATCAACTGACACTTTCAATTGTTGCATGCTCTTACTGAGGACTAACTCTGTTTTATATATTGTGTAGAAAAGTAATCCTCTGCTATGAGGGTAATACCAGAATAGATGGAACTGTGGGGCAAAAAGAAGGAAAGGCTGAAGAGATGTGTAGCAAACCCAGTAAGCTCTACCACCAGTGTTGTGTTGATCTGACATGCCTGTGACTAGGAAATTTGCCAGACTATTTAGATCAAGTCCATCTCCTTGATGGTATCTAGACTGTGTAACCTAAATTCATTACACTGCTTATTTAGCTTCCTGACTGTGGTACATTATTGTCCTACAGAACTACCTGGCACATGATGAACTATCTATTGCAGTAGAAATGTTGTCAGCTGTTGTGTTACTAAACCAGGCCTTGGAAAATAAGGACATCCTAAAGATAAAGAATCATTTCAGAAACCCATGCATTGGCTTCAATAATCTGGAAGAGGAAAACTTTCAACGGTAAAGGTTCATTTTGTCTTGTCTGGATAAGACTTGGCAACTTCTGCAGAAGGTTAAGTAGGAATTTTACTAGGTGGGCCATCCTGTATTGGGGCTATGAAGTTGAAAGAGCTGGAAGATAAACATCTGTGTCATAAATTAATAACGGATTATGTGAATTGCTGAACTAGTTGTGTATCCATAAGGCTAAGCTGGATGGGGCCTTCAACAACCTGGTATAGTGAGAGGTGTCCCTGCCATAGCAGGAGGTTTAGAACTATATCTTTGAGGTCCCTTCCAAACCAAGCCATTCTATGAAGGATAAGCAATTACACAATCTCAGATATTTGAGGGCAGAGAAGGTGTGTGGTGCAGGGAAAATATCCTTGGAAAACAAACAAAGATTGACAAGAATTTTTGTAGACCTAAAACATGAACCAGCTGTAGATGGACACTGTTAATCAGTAACCTCTCTGCAATACTGAAAGATCTTTGGTTTGAGATAGTGTTTAATGTCTTAAGGTCCAGGAAGTCCCTTAAAGCACAGCTGACCCCTTTTCTGCTTGAACATTGCAAAGGTCTCAAAAAAGTAGCATAGTCCTGCTTGCTAAAAAGCTGAGTACAACACTGTAGTATATGTGCATGTTCAACATTAAATTATAGCCTTTGCTCAGCTGCCAGCTGCTTGCACTGCCACGTGCCCAACGTGTCACAGCCATGAGCTGCTATCTCTGTGCTCTTTTGTGTATCTGCAAAAAAAATCAGGCAAAACTACAATTTGTGTGAGACTTCAGCCCTCAGAGTCTGGGTGAGAACATGGGAGCATTGGCACTGGCCCATAGCCATGAGTGGTAGAAACCTCCATTTGTTCATGGAAGGCATTACTAGGCAAAAGGGACAGCAATAGCTGAAGATCTTCACGACATTACCAGGGGACATGAATGTCAGAGCAGCCCTTGCTAGGTGTCTGAAAGGTGGGAGGAGGACAGTCATGATAGCCATAAGAGGCCAGAGCAATTATTGCACTGATACATAGCCTCTAGCTCAGGAAGCCCTTAAATGCAGGCTGCTGAAAGCTGGAAGGGCATATCAGGGCAGGAAATTATGATTCTCTGCTGTATTTTTTCTGGCAACCATTTATTTCTCAGGCTTCTTCTGGAAATAGTAGACAGGTATTTGATCTGGCATTGTTGCAGTTGTATGTTTGATTCAGGAATATGAACATTATTTATGTATATATGAGTTTATATTACTGTGAAGATTTTCAGCTCATCTTGATCTGTGGTAGCTCTGAGAAGAGTAGACACAGTCTACAAAGCTTGTGCTTGGAGGATCTCAAGTTGTGAGGAGAATAGCATTATTTTTTTTATTCCATTCTGCCCATGACCCACCACCCTCCACATGGACAGAGAATGGAGGTAGCAGGAAGTGCTGCTACCTGATGCTAGGGCAGGATTCCTTGTCTTTGACTTAGTCTAGCAAGTTGACCATTGTTTCTCCCTAACGTGTCTGTAGCACTACACAGCAAAGGGGATGTCTGCTGTATGTATTACCATTATCCCACATTGCCAAGAAAAGTGTTTTGAATTAGTGTACAGGGCTACTTTTTAAGATCCTGAAATGCATGTCTAGAACCAGCTAGGCAACTTGCATGTCTGTACAATTTCTGGCAAAATATGAGTTTGAAATTCATTAATGGAAAAAAATACTAGGCGCTAAATGACAGATAATACATCTGACTAATTCTTTATGGCAGTTTACCCTGTGTATGAAATAGACTTATGTATTTTATATCTTCTTATAGTTATGCTGATACACTATTGTCTATTAAGTCAGAGGCTTCATCTCAAGGCCAAGATTATTTAAGCTGGAATGATATCCAGAACTGCATTGACATGGTTAATATGCAAATTCAAGAAGAAAATGAAAGTAAGTAATTCTTACTCTGCGTCGCCCACTGAGATGAGAGTCTGGTCCGTGGTACATAAACTTCTGTGCTGAATAGCCTTTGTATGGACACTCTTCAAGAAAAAAGAGCATTAAATAATTTTGAATGCCCATTGGTCTTTAAATGTTAAGTATTCCTAGTTATGTTTTGGCTAGCTGGAAGGTATTGTAGAGTGCCTGCCTTCTGCAGAAATGCCATAGTTCTGCCCACTTGGTAGTATCTTTCAGTATTTGCACTGGATGGTGTCACTGTGGGGATTTTGTACAAATTGTAAGCAAAGAGCATGTTGGGGCATAAGGGAAGAAACTACAGGCAGTGTCCTGTGGAAAAGAGTTTTTTAATGTTAAATGGTTTCCAAGCCCTTGTTTTTTTCACTAGGGAGTTGGTTAGAAGTTATGCAGTGCAATTATCTGTGCTGCTCTCCTCTTAGGTAGCTTCATTTCCTGTATGAGAGTAGTTTTTATGCTCATTTTTTCTAACGAAGCTGAATGCAACTGCATTGCCCTAAAAGGCTGGTGTTATCATAAATGTAGTAGCAAGTCATTTGGCCTTCAAAAATGCTACAGGACCAAGTTTCTCCACTCTATAGTAGTATGGGGGTTTTGTGGGTTGTTTTTGCTTGTTTTTCACTAAAATTGGAGGCTATTGAGTTATACCTGATTTGCTGGAACAAGGAAAGGAGAGGGTAGCTTTCATACTGCTTGCCATTTGGGAAGCAGCCTGGAGTATAGTTTGAGAACTTTTGTGAGGTGCAGGCTGTTTCTAGGGTGGCATTAACACATGGTGCCCTTCCTGCACTGCCATCAGCATCATGCATGTTACTGTTTCATACTGGTTAGAGAAGCTTTATGTTACAGAAATACTAAAACTGACTGGATTGTTGCTTCCTCAATGTAGTGAAGTGGCTGCTGTGGACACTCATAGCTTGCTCACAAGGTGTGCCCTCCTGCTGGGTAGGATGCTGAGCAGTTCATTTGACTGACATGATCACTTCTTTGTCAGGAATCTCTGCAGTCACTAGGACTTGAAACAGGCCTTAAGAAGGGTGCTCTTGGATCAGGACAGACAGTCTTTAGTACTAAAATAGCTGCACTTGCTTTCAGTGGCACTGGCCTCTGCCAAGGGTTTGGGGCAGAGAGGGGAGGAAGAAGGGTGGCTTTTGCTTCCATATGCAAGACTGCCTATCTGCACAGTCCCTGTTTGGTAGAATCCCAGATAAATTGCTCATTCCCAAAGCCTTATGAGGGCACGGATTGGTGATCTCATCAGCTGGGCTGTGGTGGATCTGGGAGAGACTTGGTGAGAAACAATCTGCTGCCAGCATGGATGCCACCCATGGATGCCATCAGAGGTGATGGGGAAGCCCTTGGATGGTGTCATTCTGGAGTGGCTTAGGGAAACAGTACCCTGAGCAACACATTTCAGCACTGTTTGGGGGTAGGAGGAAATAGATGTTTAAATGTCAAGACCAGTCTGAAGAAAATGAGTTAGAGGTTTTATGAAATACACTGAGCCACGTTACTTGCTGACTGAAGTCCTGAGTGTGACTGGTTTGAACAATCAAGTGATTTCTCATAAGATCAGCATTATCAGATTGGTTATTTAAGGTGAAATTCAAATAACTTGGGTTAAGTTGCTTTGTAGTGCTGTAACTGATGTCAGTACCTATATTTTTCCAAATCTGGGTTTCACGTAATCTAGTCTGAAGTCACTTGAAAATAAGTCTTTCAGCACTGTAAGCTAATACATAGGTTAAAATACTTGGATGTGATGCCCAATCTTTCATTAAGCTTCAGGTAGATACTTGTGCCCTGAAAGTAGGGAAATCTGTTTTCTTTTTTTCAGTAAGGATGGATTTGATTTTATGAAAAGGTAGATTCAGATGAGTCAGTAACTGTGGCAGAAAGGGAAACAATACAACTTAACAGCTTCAATGAATATTTGAGGAAAAATAATTTAAAATCACCTGCTGTTGCTGCCTCTGCTTCTTGTTACTTGATTTTTCTATTCTTCATGTTACTGCTTTGTTTGTACCTGGTCTTGGATAAGTTGCATCATTCTTTGATAACTACGTCTTTAATACATCTTCCATTTCATAGGAATCATTGCAATTGGCCACATTAATGAAGCAATTGACCAAGGGAATCCTGAGAAAACTCTAGAAGCCCTGCTGTTGCCCACAGCCAAGCTGCAAGATGTGAGACCACTAAATGCAAGGCATTATCAAGATATTCTGCACCACACTAAAGCACAGAAATGCAAGGTTAGAGCTTTGACTTTGTTTATGAGAATTGAAATGACAGTTCTTTTCACTTACACGTGTCCCTGTCTCACTTCCCAACGTCTGGAATATCTGTGCCAATGGGATTGTAAATAAGCCAATGACAACAAACTGCCACTAGGTAATTTTCATACTGTTTCAACTTACTCTGACTAGCAATAGGGATTAATTCTCCATGTATTAGTACTAAGACACATTTTGCATATGTGTCACTACCAACTTGATGCAATGTTGCTTATTCTTAACTCTACTGTGTTGCTGTAGCTGTTACAAAATGTGGGCAGTAGTGGCCCTGACGTAGTTACAAATTTGTGCAAGTATCTAGTTACTAGACTAGATTACAGTGTGGATGGGAATTGAGGCTCTTCCCAGAAAGAACTCATAGTCATGCTGAAAGAGTCATGGTGTTCCTCAACAAACTCTGGGAAGTACTTCAAGGAGTCCCAGGTGCTGAAGTCTGGTGTTTTATAGTAGTGGAGTTTTGTACATATTTCTGTTTTGGCTTCATCACACGATAGCGAACTGGCCATCTTGTTACATGCCTTCAGGTTACACCTATCTCAGCTGGATATTGCTGTCTGCTTCCCCCAGATCAGTGCCCTGGTTAGCATCACAGCTTAGGGAAGCATAAACAAAGATCAGCCTAGCAGCTTGCAGGATGTGACTAAACACAAGACTCACTAAAGCTACTAGCACAGCACTTAAAGTGTTTGCGAAAGATGCTTAAAATTCACATACTGCATTCCTAAAATAACATGGTCAGCTGGAGAACTCCCTTGTAAAAAAACAATCTTCCAGTTATCTTGCCACGTCACCTGTGGTCCTAGCTGTGAAACAGTGTGTTTCCCCAATCTACTGTCAGAGCTTTCTAAAGGCCTTTGCACATCTCATTTTCTTGCTTGGGTTCCTAGGTAAGGGATGGTTTCATTAGTCCTGGATCCCGAAAAGCCTCCTTCCTTGCCATGTGTACTGGGAAGGGTTGAATACATGCTGGCTACTTCACATGTCCTGGAAGGGCCAGAGCTGATATTTGTATCCAGAGAGTGTCTGTGCAGGTGATGGCTGCGCAATGCTGGCCTGGGGCATGCCAGATCCTTTGTGCATGCATGGAGAGCCGGCATGTCCCTGAGGCAGAGCCCTACAGCCCACAGGTGCCCGTGTGCCTGCATGCAGCAGCCCTGCCCTGGCTCGCTCCTGCCAGCTGACGCTGTGATGCCCATGTTCAAACCTCATGCCTGCTCCTATTCCTGTGTGAATGTGCTGGTAGGAAGCAAATGTGCATCTCCAAGCTGTGGAACAAAAGCTGTACAGTCTCTTTGAAATCTTCTTGTTACAGTATTTGTGAAGTTTCTAGAGATTTCTGCTGGTCTTTTTCTCCCAAGGTGTTTTGGTTTTGTAGTCCTTTGATAACTAGTTAAAACAAGGAGCATTGCGCCTGTTCACTGTATGCGCTCCCAAAAGAAATACTCAGATTCATTAACCTGACTTACTCACTATATTGGTCAATCACAGGGACATCAGCAGTCTTTAGGCAAATGCAGCATTTAGATTGAACTTCCCTTTAAAAACAAAAATCTGAACAGAATTGAATTTGCAATGTCTAAAGTCTGTCTGTTCCTCACTTTTTATGAGCCTTCTTTATAAACAGAACTGCCTTTATACTGTATTTAGCATGTTTTAAGTGTGAGCTGTGGTAAAAGGAAACATTTGATTTACAAGGATTAGATGGATCTGCCTGCGAACTTCCTGTGCTCCCCAGTGTCTGGAAAAACATATGGGTCAAACTTGCTCTTATTCTAACCAGCCTGCTGTCATGAGCCTGTACCTGTGGTGGCTTTGGGGAAGTAGAATCTGCACCCAAATCTCCTAGTACATGTTAGAGGTCTTATTCTGAGATCACACTTACTTGTTCCTTGCTTGAAATCGAAAATGCAAATTGAAATTTATTTATTCCTGTAATCCTAAACCACAGCTTCTAGCAGTTCTCAAGGCCATTTCAAACCAAGTGTATTCAGGTCCCAGTGAAGAGAAACGCTGTGTTGAGGGAATATATTATGAATACCTGAAAAACTAAACATGTGCTAAACTCTGAAATGGTTCCTGTGTTATTTTATTTTTTCAGTGATAGGCACACAGGCTTTACAGTTAGGTTCACATTTTTTTTTGTATTTAGAATAGCTGTATAACATCTGGATTATTTTAAAGTTATCTTTAAAATCTGTTCTTGTGCATGTTGAGGGAATGGCATGATTAAAACTAACTTAAATTAGAAGCCAAAAGCAATCCAAGAGTGGGAGTCTTACCAGGCTGCAAATTGCTTGAAGACATTTGCCAGTGCACACCTTTTTCTTTAAGTAAAGCTTTTTACGATAATATTATCAAACAGATCAAAAACACTTTTTCCCCATTGTTGTCCTAGATGCTGCAGTTACAAATACAAATGCCAAACACTGAGCTTGTTTTGTAGGAATTTATACTCAGTGTATATGTAGCTTTTGAGTTTCTCTAAATACAAAAGCTAGCCCTTTGCTTTATTACCATGGACAATCAATCATAACTAGCTTCAGTGTTTGTAACACTGTAGGTATTTCCTGTGAGGATGTGGAAACAGAGTACTACAAAATAGCTTCCCTTTTTTGCTTACCAAGCAAGAATAATACATGCCTGGATTCACACTGATAAGGGTTAGCTCCCAGCAATACTCATGGTCTAGAGGAGGGCAGGCTGACTAAGTGGAAGAACAAGTCTGCAGTGCAAACTGATTAAGCAGCCTCATAGGAGATGCTTCCTTGAAGGTGTCAGGCTTTATGTCTATGGCTCTAGATTTACTGCTTCTTGCACCTACAGGGACTCCAGCTTTTTGTTTCCAACATCCAGGGCAGTATTCGCTCTTGGCTATGTGATAGGGAGCTTCTGCAAAGATTGACAACTCCCGGACACATAGCAAGTGATTTTACTTGTTCCCATTTCCAAAAACTTGTTTTCATGTCACTGCTCCTGCAGTGATTGTGGGCTGAGAGCTAACTTTTGAAGTATTTGGAAATCCTGAATGTGCCTAAAAGTGCTGTTTAGATGTTGATTCCTCTTCTGGTGTTCAGAGCTGTGGTGACAGGCATTCTGGTTTCTTCTCCATGGCCATCAAATTGTTCTCAGAAGGAAATGGAGGTATGGAGTCACTTCCCTGAATCTAGGTACACTATATGTTGCAATATGTGTGGTAAAATTACAGAGCTGGAAAAGTGTATTTCTGAAGACATTTCTGGTGTGGTGCGTGGAAGGAAGTAGATTTTGCTAGATTGTGGGGTTTTTACCATTTTTTAATTTTTTTTAAGTTTAATTGTTGCACCTGAGCTTTGTCACTGCCTGGGTTAATACTATATAAAATCATAATTCCAATAATATAAATATTCATTTTTCCCTGGATATTTTAACCATTGTCAGGTAAATATTAGATTGACTTCTAATTTTTGACATCAGAAAATAAAGGAAAGGATCCAGACAACTGTTTAAGCTGCTAAGGCATAAAGCAATTAGGTAAAAAGAATACAACCCATCTGTGTTGTAATAGTAATAGTTGAAGTGATGGATAATAAGGATAATATTGCTTGGCACAAAACAGATAGCAAAGATGGTAAGAATCAAGAGACTGACTTTTACATACCAGAACCATTCATGGGTCTTGAGTGTTCGTACAATTGAGACATAGCAGAAAATGATAGTTGCAAGAGGTATTAAAAACCCAAAGATAGCTAAGGAAACATAGTAGTAGAACTGAAAGGAAGATACTGTTTCGCAGGCATTGTGAACATCATGGCATGTATAAATGCCCAGTTGTTTCACATAATAGCTTTGCTGCATTATGCAAAGCGGCAGCATGTACAAGAAGACGATGGTCCACACAGTAGCGCAGACTGCGATGGCATAGGCACGTTTTGGCAGGCTTTTGTAGGTAAAGGGATGAACGATGGCCACGTAGCGGCTGACACTGATGCATGTGAGCAGCAGAATAGAGCAGTACATGTTGCCATAAAACACTGCAGTGGTAGTTCGACACATCATTTCCCCAAAAATCCAGTTGTTCCCATTGATGTGGTATGCGATTTTGAAGGGTAGCATGATGCAGAAGAGCAGATCTGAAACTGCCAGGTTTGTGTAGAGGATGGCAGTGCACACAGACCGGATCCTGAAGAGCAGCATCCACAAAATTATGGCATTAGATGGTACACCCAATAAAACAGCACAGAGGTAGACAGCAGGTATTAGTTTAGTGCTCAGAGAACTGGTCAGGTACTCCAGCGTAGTGTTGTTCACTTCCGTTAAAGCAGAGTCATTCGACTTTTTTGAAGAGCATTTGTGTTCTGCGATATGGATGGTTGTTGTCTCCCCTTCTATAGCATAAGGGGGGATGTAATCATAGTCTCTTGCTGAAATTCCACGGAAAGTCTTGATAAGAGACACTGTTTTAATTGCAGAGGTATTCAGTGAAAATTCTGAAGCTTAAAATAAAAGTTAAAATTGTTAAAAAGGGCAAATTACTGGATTGGTAATATAATTCACCTTAAAGTATGGAGAAAGACAAACATCTCCATGTGAAAAGCAATATACGTTTAAAAGATTTGGTGGCATTCTCCTTTGCTTTGCGTGTTCTTATCAAATGTACTCAAGAATAATCTTCACTTTGTCATCTTGCAACTAACCTCGAAAATACAGCATTAATTTAGTGTTAAGCTGAACTTTCTGCATTTTGCATGTTTTCAGTAATCTTTGGCAAAAAAATACCAGACACTTGTGTAATATTTACCACCTGTAGAGGGTTTTTCTCAGTAGTAGCAATGCTGGTAATTCATCATATAAGCAGCAGCCTTAGCCTAGGCCTGATCAGAATTTCTAAAGTGAACAGGGGTACTATGCTTTTCATGGATGAAATGCATGACTGCAAACGATGAAAAAAAGCAGTGTCTTGCCTAACAGAGGCTGAAACTTTCAAGTAATAAAATTTAACCCTTAATTTTTTGGTCTCACATATCAAGTTAATGTTATTCTTCAGCTTCTGACTAAAGTAAACAAGAACTTTTCAGCTTCTTGTATGTGAGGAAGGGCAGTGAGTCTTGGGAACTTAAAGCAAATGCTTGAGCGGATACGAGATCAGATTTATTGCTAAGTGAGTAAAACTTTTCATGTAGCAGGAATATTTTCAGCATGCATCATTAGCATGTGGGCAAAGCCAATGATGCCACTTTTATTAATGCCCATTCCTCAGTCTGTATTAGGACTTTGTAGAGACACTGACATTTCCAGATGAAGCACAAATGTGTTCAAAGTACTTCTTAAATCCATGTGTTGCAAAATAGATTTTGCAGAATAAACAGGTGTATAATGAATTCTGTCATTTAAATTTTTTCTTAGCTGTGTTTAATACAAAAAGACTTAGTGTAAAGCTCAGAGCACGTTATCTTGAAACTGGAATTCAGAGGCAAACTGAGATTTGGATGAAAAACAGTAGGTTTTCCTTTTACCCTTCCATACCAGATTAAAATATGGAAAATGGTTTTACCAATGCTCATTGGCAGATACATGGTAGAATGTTTCACAATGATTAGTAGTGGACTATGCAACCCTTTTAGCAATTTTCTGGATAGTTAATCCAGAAAATGAATTGTAGTCGCTCTTTAAAAGACATGTATGTGCTAGCATGTGCATACATATAGTGTGTGTATATATAAAAGAGCTTTTAAAAATGAGCTCAGTTTGAAAACAGCTTTAATTCTAGCCAGGAAAAAAATGGGCTTATTTGATAATTTCCTTTAGTTATTGTTGTCATAATAGTTACCAGAACATTTTCTCCTAATAACACTGTCTATGAAGTTGTAATTCTGTTGAGTGTTTTAAAGCAGAAAGAACAAGAATTTACAAGTTTAAGATTATCATATCACTACAGAAATACGAGAGAGAAGATGTGTCTTCAGTAAGCACAGAAAGATCGCTTAAATAAATTTCCTTATAGAAAGTGACTGAATAGAGGTAAAGTGTCACTGAAATGGAAGAATAAAAATTTGCCTTAAGTGAGACTTCCTAGACTATATATTCTGTAATGATGCACGATCCATTTAAGGTGGCAAAGTGCCAACATTATCGAAGGTCCTGTGTAACTGACTAAAATATGCACTAGATACAGAAAGGAGGACTCACCTGTAGTGAAAAGAGTGGAGGTAAGAGACAGCAGTCCAGTGAAAACCAGCATCTTCATTGTAGTACATGTAATCCAGCTAGCCAAACAAAGATACTGCTCTAATTCATCCCAGGAGGTGTTTTGGGGGGGATTTTTTCCCCTCTGTAAGGAACTAGAGAATGATTGATCTGTCTTCCAGAAGCATCCTGTAGGCTTGAAGCTTATGGTAAGGAGCTAGTTTGTTCTTTGTCTACCACAGCAAGAGGGTGTGACATATCCAAATATGCACATATGACTCAGTTTCAGGCTCTGCCCAACACAGAGATAAAATTGCTTTACAGCAGCAATTTAACTCCTAATGTACCACAAGCCTGAAGCAAATGTGGAGGGTTCTACTGGAACTTGTACATAGAGATATTTGGGGTAAAACACTGTTTACTAGAAAAAAACAAAGTGTGGATTTAGAAATGCCACATTGCTGAATTCTATACTCCTCTCGAGGAAGAAGCCAGACTTAAAGAATGTGGTGATCTGAATTTAGCAAATGCAGAGGTGGAAGCAAGCCACACATGGAACCTTAAGAAAACTATGCTCTGCTTTGCTTCCTACCTCCCTACCCACTGTTAGTTGTCTGTGCCTCTCTGATCCAGCTGCTGACTCTGCTCAGGCAGTTCCCACCCCTCCACAGCCTGCAGCCTCTAAAACCTTTCCCTTATTTTCATCTGCTATTTTGTTGATCCCTTCCTTTTTCTCTGCCTGTTTTTTTTGTGTGTGGTTTTTGTTTTGGTTTTGGTTTTGATTTTTCCTTGAATGCCAAATAACAATGGCTTGCTTCAGCAGACAAAATCAGCCCAAGTCTTGGTCTGGTTTCCAACCTAGCAGTGAGGCTCAGCATAAGCTGTACTTGGCTCCAGAGCAGTGTTTGTGACTGTTCTTGTATTTGGTGTGCAAAAGCTGGACAATAGATAAGGAATTCTTTACAGATTCTCAATCCTTCCCTCAAAATTGTCAGCTACAGTTTCAGAATTTAGTATACACCCTCTCAAGTGTTAACTCTAACTTCGTTACTAGAAAAACTTGCAGTGTGTGTCCACTGTCATGCAATTGCCTGACACTATTTCATTTTATTTAGATATTCTGCTACCTTGTTTATGTATTATGTAAACTGAAAAGTCTGTCTTTAGGGTTTTTTTACTCTGTTTTCTCTTTGTAATTTCTGTGGCTAACAGATTTATTGGATTTTTGCCCTGGAGTTGGGCACAAAACCAGGGATATTCTTTGTGAAGCTGGTTCTTTGTCCACACTGTTTTAGCTTCCGAGAGTTTCTGGAGTTTTTTTTTTCTTGAAATATTTACGTATCTATACTCCTAGATCTTTATTGAATAAGTACATTCTAATTTCTCTCCTAGAATTCATTTTGTTCGCCCCATCGGCCAGATTAGATTTTAAATGTCCCTTTAGCTCCAAAACCCACTTTTCTCAGCTGAAGTGTTGAACCTGAGCAGCTGGAGCATAGTTAGTGGGGATGCTGAGCCCACTTTCCTGCATCCACTATTTTAACTTGCCATACACTGTTAGCCTGTAGGAAAAGCAGGACGTGCTCTGCTGCTTAATTCCTCTAATGTTCCCCACCTGAGCTAAGTCATCATTATTAAACCTGAGCTGTCTTTTTATGTCAGTTTTGGCTGTTATTTTCTAACATAATGTGTACTCAGGTGTATGTGCAGATCCTTTCCAAATATGGGATTTTGAAAGAATGCCAACTTCCTGCAGTCTTCTGGTTTGTGCTCTTTATCCTATCACAGTGCTGCCTGATCATGTGTGGTTTTGACACTCAGACCCTTTTACCTACATATCATGGAAATGAAAATGTTTCTAGCCTCACTTAAAATTTTTTTTGATCTTTAGTAGGATGGTGTCTTCTATACCTGAAAACTTTGAGCTTTGTTTTATTGGGTTTATTCAAGTCAGTAAATAGAATATGAATGTGTGTTATTGATTTTAAGAAGGCAAATTCTTTTTTGCTTCCAAGGACTCTGCAAGAGGATATTGTATATCACAGCTCTATCAGTACCTTCTGACAACTTTTGGTACAATTCTCCTTTTTTTCAAGGCTTTTCTCTACCTTTTTCCAGGAATCCCAAGATGAATCGGCACTTCTCTGGCTGGATGAAATACAAAAAGGAATCAGTGATGCCAATAGTAACATAAAAGAAGCGGCAATCTGTAAGTATTTACCTGCATTTGCATTGCTCTAGTTTTTCTTAGTCCTGAAAAGCTGAAATTTGCAATTTTCCACTCCAGGGAAGTGTGGCAGCCCTTTAAATACATGAAAACAAATTACTGCATGTTCTTTGTCATAATGAAATTTGGGTGACATAGATCTCCAGGGGTGGCATTGGTTTTACCTGAAGTGGTAATCATTAAGACTCGGCTAATTTAGTGGATTTGGTTATATACATTAACACCATGACCAAGACTTCCAGTGTTAGTGTATCTTCATATAGCTGGTGAAACAGAAGGGTATGTGAATGAGAGATCTTCTTTTTCTTTCACAATACTGAAATCTTGATGCATGTTGTAAGAGCAAATTCTTATGTTTACAACTTTGCTTATTCCTATTTCATTGTAGTGACTTTTATTAAGTGCTAACAAACAAAAATTAGGAACATACTAACCTTAAAGGCAGCGTAAAAAGAAAATTCAGGCTTTCTGGAGAAGTGTATGCTCTTCGAACCTGTTCTAGAGGAGGAAATCTGTTGGAAAAATGCTGAGGCTTACCCTATCAGAACATTGTATACTGGACGCATTCAACACCTGTCAAAGTTGGAACTGAATATAATAATTTTAGAAGAATATTCATAACACATAATAAACTTTGGCAAGTGATATAGAAGCAAGAGTAGCTGCGTGCATGGGCCACACTGGAGAGCATAGTGTTGTCCCTTCCTGTTCCTGCCTGGGGTCAGCACAAACCAGCCAAGGCTGTTAGCTTGGCACGGGGTATTTTTCACCTTCTGCTTGACTTGGCTTTGAGTGAGTCAGTGTCGCCTTCTTTTGCACCCTGAGAGCTTGTGAATACAACTGCTGAAGTCGGTGCATTCCTGTAGCACTGCTTTCGTTAGTTCAGTGCAGCACAGCAGCCTGTTTGCTTATAGGCAGGCTATGTCAGTAGTGTTAGTGCTCGGGAAGCTGTGGGTGGAAAAAAACAAACATAGCTACCTATTACAAAATCTTCTCTCCCTGCTACAGAAACATTGCATTTAGCATTACTGTTATTTTGGGATTTATTTAATCAATTAATACAGTCTTAATGTAACCAGATACACTGAAGACCCTTGAGGCGTTTTTGTAGGTCATGCATTTGTAGTGAAAAGCACCTGACACGGTCAGACACAGACACATTCTACAAGCTGAACTCTTGTATTCAGGAGTGCCAATACCTTCTTTTGTGGACAAACCCAGCTTCCCATCAATACCACCCAGAGGCATGAGGAAACATCTGAGTGCAGAGAAGGGAAGGAAATGCATAGCTTTTAAAAGATGTAAGTTAGAGCTAAAGAATGACTTGAAAACATCCTCATGTGTGTCCCCTGGTGTAAAAGCATTAAAAATATATCTCCTGAAAGGCCTGCAGAAAATAGCATAGTATTATCCATATACCAATACTGTACAATGTTTTTAATGATAGGTCATTGTTCCATCTACTAGCTAGCTATAGTAAAATCTTCTCATATAATCTGTGTTCTGAGTAAACGCACAGCTTTTCACAATCAGGTATGATAATTAGAACTGTTTTAACAAGTCTCTTGTGGAAATAACTACTAATCTCCTGTACTCTGCCCTCTGGGTTGAAAGGAAGCAGTGTCAGCACAGCACATTCTTCAGAAGAGCTCTAAGGTTTTGCAGCTAAAAACTGAGACCTAAAACTTCCTCACAGAACAGAACCCAACACTTCATATAATAAGCACATCCTGTTTCAGGAATTTAGCATGTTGCGTTTGCACAGTCTAAATGTAAAGTTCAACTTGATCACAACTTGGATATGAACTTTTATTTTTATCTATCTCAAAGAAGCTATTTTTGAGAGGAAAACAACTCTCCCCATCCCACTCAAACTTTTGTAAAGCAGTCAAGGTTTTATTTTTCAATCAGAACAAAGTGGGTTTTTGAGATTGCTGCAGTAATGGCAATAAAATAAGCAGTAAAATAAGACAAAGTACCGACAGCTGTACTGAAACAGTCTTGATTCCTTCCACATTGATTTTTATGCCTTATATAAATATTAAATATATCAGTACTAAAATTTTTAAAGGCTTTCACAGACTGTCTTCCCTGTCAGTAAAGGACTCTTCATCCTGTATCTTCATCTAGGAAGACATGCTCAGTAAATGCTGTTGCACTTCCCAGTTCTTTGTGGTGTTTGCTACACAGTTCGCATCACCTTGCTTCACTTATTGAATCAGGTCAACCATTGCACTCCCTATCTAAGTCAAGGACAAAGTGAGATTGGCCAAATATCAGCTGTATACCCTTCAGGAATAGACACCCCTATCAACCTTAATCTTGCACAGCAGGAGTCTGTCTGTGAAAGCAAGATCTGTCATGAGAGAGTCCATGTTATAGGAAAAAGCTGATCTTTGGCCCTGTTGAGAGTTCAGTCTTATCACACTAGACAGCTCTATCTTTGTATATCATAGCTGTTTGAACAGACAATGGATGTAGAAAAGAGCCCTTCACAGTGTTATTCTGGTACCGGCATGCCTACCGTTGCAGGAGCAGACTGGAGCCCACAGTTTCCCTGCAGCTAGAGATGGCGTAACTCCATTTATCTTAGAATTTTACTGGGTTCACATGGCCCTTCTTTAGAGCAACAGGCATAGTATTAATTTCTAGCACTTCAATGGAAAGGTATACATTCTGCTGAATTGTTTTTTTTTTCCCTACAAGACATTTTTCTTATAGTTTCCTTCAAAAATAAGGGTGTAATTAATTAAAAGATGAGAAAAAGCCAGGCAGCAGGGGACCTACAGGAACAACTCTTAGCTAGGTTGTGTGCTTTTTTGTCTTAACAACAATAGTTTCCAGCACCCAAAATTATAGGATAGAAAGGAGGGAGAAAAGCATTCAAATACTGGTGACCAGAGCTGCTGAGGCAGGTGGGACTGTGTATGAGTAGGGCTGAAGTCCCAGAGCCACCTGAGCCAGCAGCAGCAAACTGGTAATGCGTGGCTTCCCAGTTTTTCCTGCCTCCTCACTGCTGCAGCTGGAAGTCTGGATATCAGGATACCACAGCTGTGGTACAAAGTCATCTTAAGTCTTGTGGAGAGCATATGTGTGCTTGGCAGGGGTCTGTTTCAAAGGACAGAAGAATAGCAGGATGCTATCTGGTAGGAATCCAGATAGTGCTGGTGTGGTATTGCATGTTCACTTTGTTTCTCAACTGGCTGTCAATGTATTTGGAAATTGATCTGTTATGGTCTAGCCAAAGCTAGAAACCTTAGTCAGACTACTCAGAAAGAAAAATTGTTTCTCTTGCTGAAATGCTCTCCTGCTAGTTCATTCTCAAGCAGTGCCTCCTGTATGTAGGGTCTTGACACTGAGCACCTTTTAGGTCAGCTCTGTGTAGGCAGAGCACGGAGTGTGGGGAGGGACCTTCTTTGTATTGATCTGGATATACACGAGATAAGGCAATGTGTTTGGTGGTGCTGTTGGAAGTGCAGCTGTGAGATGCATAGGTAGCCAAGTTCACTGAATCAGAGCATGGGTAATGTCATTTAACCTCAGATTTTGAACACGCTCCACAGCATCACCCCTCAGGGCACTTTTATGTGTTGCATCTCTGGCAAGCTCAAGGACATGAATTTGCTTTAAATAAGCTCCCAGGGATGAGGAAAAGAAAGAGTCACTGCAGGATCCCTACTAGGATGCTGCTAGAGTTGCAAGACTTTGCTCAAGGCAATCAGGTTTTTCCCGATTTTGTAGCAAAAGTGAATGTTAAGGTTTACAGCCTGTAACCTAATGATTTTATGGATCTCTAGAAGGCTTCCAAGTGATCCATCTGTTAGGGCAGGCTGAGTTGGGGGGTTACCTGCCATCCTCAAACCCCACTCTAGTGCCATCTGACATGTCACTTGTTGGAGGAGCAGTTACGCTCTCAGACCACCCTAGGTTGTGCTGTGGCTGCATCCCAGCCGGAGTGGAATGCCTGAAAGTGTTTCTGTTTAACAAGCTTGCTGTTTTCTGAAATACTTGTCCTTACAAGCATGGAGGAGGCTGCAAGCAGGTGAAGCACTGAACTGCTGTGTATGTCATGCTGTTTCTGTGTGCCAGCCTTAGAAGTCCATTACCAAAGTTGCTCGAGGCTAGAGTTGTGGCTACATGGAGTATAAACCACTTAATTTTCCCTGTCATTATTTTACCCTAGTGGCTGTTGGAACATCAATGATTAACAAGAGCTTGGAGAAGGGTGATTCACAGCCGATACTTATGATACTGCAGTCCAAGTTTGGATTACGAGTCATTCCTGAGTGTGCTGAAACCTACTTCAGGAACCTCTCTGAAGCAAAGAACCTGAAAACCAGAGACGGTAAAAACCTTCCTGAATAGGATAGTTCCACATGTCCATGTTACTGATGCAACTGGAAAACCTAGCACAGAAGGCTTGTTTAAAATCACAATAAACTGAGGAAGACAACTGCTGGTTTTAAATCTTTTGAGAAATTTTATACTTGTCCAGGTTCTTTTCATGTAATGCTGAACTGTTGCACAGATCATCTAAGCCACAGTATATGCCGAGAAACAAGTCTAGCTACTTCCAGAGTCCCACTAAGATTTCTAGAGTCTCAAACTAGTCTCTGTGGAAATTTAGGGCAGCTTCTCTGTGACTGTCAATAGACTAGTCCATCTTCTGAGAAAAACAAATTAGTCTAACTTTATGGGGGGGTTTTTTGTTAGCAGATTTGGAGAAGGATTAGGTTGCATGTTTCAGCCTCATGGATTATTGTTAAAGATCAAGTCAGGCTCTGCCAGAGTATTCATGGCCCATTTATGGTCCCTGTGCATTGCCAGAGCAGCAGATATCAGTAAAATCTGGTGTTAGAATTTGCCCATAGCAAGAAAATGGGATGCTTTACCATGTGAGAGCTGTAAGATGGTCACAGCTAACGCAGCCAAGATTAGCTAATGGTTGGGAAAAAAGTTACCATCAATGTAGTACTTTTTTCTTTTTTACATTACATGGGCATGTTTAATCCTGCAACATGGGTTTTGAGAAGGCATTTTGCACAACTGACCTTATCAGCCTTACCTTAGGACCTTTTGTCCATGAGGAAATGAGGCTTTTCCTGCCTGTCAGGATACAGTCTTGCTTACAAAAGCACTAAACAAGACAATGATGTGGATAGGAAATGTCCCGTGTGAGCTGAATGTCAATAAGGCCAGCATTTGGCCAGACAAGAACAACATTTTTTTATAAACATGGTCTCAGTTCCACTTACGTGAGCGATGAAATATGTAGCCCATACTGTTTCAGGAGCAAGCACTAACTGGGCATGTTGGGGTTTGGAGAAGCTGGCAGTGGATCTGTACTAACCTCATAGCTCTTTCATTCTAGAAGAGTGATCCTAATCCACCTGACAGGATATTTTGGAAACAACTGTGCTACAAACTTGTCCAAGATACATAGTGACTTTACATGTAAAATGGCTTCATAGCAACTGTAGAGATGGGTGCTAATAGCATGTATTGCTTTTAGATTCTAATGAAAGCCCATGGATTAAAATTGTAATGAAAACCTTGTATGATTACTATTACAATGTGGAAACTGAGGAAGGTACCTGTGTTGCCCCTGAAGGAGTTATACCAAAAACTTCATGGTTAACTGGTGAAGAAATCCAGGTAGGTTCCTGAAACATTTGCTCTTATTGCAAACACAGCATAAACACTTGAGAGAGATCGCAATACATGGCAATATCAAGAGGCTATGCTGGGCAAGACTGAAGATAACTATAATTCATTATCTGCTTCTGACAATAGCAGCAATGTAAGTTTAAGCAGACAGCAATAGCACAGCCTCCTGTCTGACTTCTGACAATGATTAAGGGACTTTCTAACTGGAAGTTACAGCATTCCTTTCAATGGCCACCAGAAGATGCCAATGGAGTAAAATCTGATTATTTTCATATCCTTTTATAGTTTTTGGACTTTGCAAGTGCCTCTGATGGTATTCCATTATGAGGGGCAGGTGGCAGCACGGTGTTGTGTTTAAATCTAATAATCTGACAGCACTCTTATATCTCCGAGTTCAATAGGATGAATGTGATACTTAAACTCCCTTATTGTAGAGACTTTGCATTAGCATGAATTATAACTTAAAGAAGATCACACAAGCTTCTGTGCAATTTGTTCTGATGCAGCCCATCTAGGTTATAGGTCTACTCTACTGCAGAAACAGCTCTAGTCATAGTGTAGGTCCTTCTGAAATTCTGGCTGCTGCAATGCTTGAGTGTGCTTCTCTACAGAGAGCTACCTGATCCAGTTAGTATTTCTAGATATCTGAATTCTACAATAAAAAGTGTAAGTATTAAGAAATCAGAACTCTTGTACGCTATAAAAAAACCTCTCTCAAATAGCTGAATAACTGAGGCTTGAAAGGAGTTCCATTATCCTTCCTATAAAATTCAGTGGTAGCAAAGGAGCTCTTCCTTTCTACTGATAAAACCTAAGGGTAAATAATGACATGAGTATAAGCTATACAAATGATGGAGAGAATACAGACTAAATTCCAGGATGGTTTTGGCTTGAAGTTTTTTGCTTTTAAATGACCTTTTTCTATGATCTCTTAACAGAGCATTGTTGGGCAAGCTACAGCAGATTACAATCGAGAGCAGCTGTGGCTTGCTAATGAAAACCTGATTGTTCAGCTGCAAGCTCGAGCAAGGGGATTCTTAGTCAGAAAAAATTATCAGGAGAGAAAAGCATACCTTCAAAACCAGGAACCATCTGCCATCAAAATACAGGTATTGTTCTAGAAAAAGAAGGTAAAGTGGCTTGGGCAACTTTCTGCATATGACAGGTGATGTGGCTGATTACTACCACTGACAAAATTCTCAGATAGGTCTGTGTATCCATTTTCATTAGCAGCAGTTCAAAATTCTACACCTGGAAATACGTTATTGTCCTCATTGGAATATTTGTGCTTTTAAAACTGGATACTTGCCATTTAAAAGAATGGATCATATCCTCCTGTAGTCAAAGTTACTTCAGTGGGAGAAGCCCAGATATATGTAGCTCTGGCTTTATTCTGAGGTGCTCAGGTTTCGCATGGAACACCTAACTATGCATAGTCAGATCAGAAGATACTTGCTGAGTATCAAAGCAAAAATTCCTTGGCAAAGCATGACTTAAAAAATAGATTCCTTTCTAGACTATATCCAGTTGAAAGTGGTTTGCCTCAGCCTCCATGAAGTCATAGCTGAGTAGGGAGTGGCAGCTGCTCCAGTGTTCTCTGACTCTGGCAGTATTTCTTGGATGAATTCAGTTTGCTGAACTCAGAAAAGAGTATAAAGGAATCTTCCTGCTGAGGTTGTGAACACTGACAAATGCATGCACACTGGTTTTAAATGGTGAAATAGCACCTCCTGTTAGAAGCCATTTATTCCAATCTTGAAAAACAAATCAAACTATCCTTCCCTAAAAAATACAGAAAAAAGTACAACTGATTAATTTTTTTTAATCTATAGTAACTTAAGAGTTCATCATGATAAATACCTTTACCACTAGCAGCAGTCACTGGGATTGGCTTTTCACTTTCCGGCCTGGTGTCTGAGCCTAGTAAAGGACTGTACTGCTCTTGGAGGAATTCAGGGTCTGTGAAAAAAGTTTAAAAATATGGAGAAATGTAGGTAAGGTTGTTCTCTGTTTTCTATGGGCATTAAAATAGAAATAACTTGTGAAAAGACAATAAGGAGTGGACAAGGCTGGTGTCAGTGGCTGGATAGAGATGAAAGACAGAATATGGTAAAGGTAGTGAGAGTATCTGTGTTATCCCTGTCATTGGGTTCCTTGCCAAGAGTTTGCTTCTGAGCTATCAAAGGGAGAGCCAACTGAGGGAACTGGGAGCCTATCTGCCATACAAGATGATCCTGAGTGACTCTGGAAGACCAGAGACTTGAGAAGGAGGCCAGGCCTAGAACAATGAGGGTCCAGTTAGGTAGGGGACAGCTTTTGAGTGTAAAGGGCAAGAGCTGGCTGAGTTTTCCCCGTGTGGGATGAAACCAGTGACTGGGATACTAAAGTATGTGGGTGCACTGGTGGTAACAATAAGGTTGGCCTCAGGGGAGGGAAGGAAATGGCATTGGACAACAAAGTGTTTGTGCTGAGATTGGCCAAAATTAACATGAAATATATCAGGGCATTTTAAAAATATAGAGGCAAGCTTACTTACACATTAGTTCTTTTTACTACAATGGCAGTTTTTCTCTACAACATAAATACTGCTAATTAGTTGTGTATATATGCAGATTTTAATAAATGTTAGTTTCTTTTTAGTAATAATGTTCTCCTGCCTTTTATGAAATAGGCTTTCTGGAAAGGATTCAAACAAAGGAAAAGCTATGTTGACAGATTAAAGGTGTTTCAAGGCAATGTTGCTGCTATCATTAAGGTAAGATCTCACTGTGTTTCAGGACCTGAGTATGCTTTACCCCTTGGATTGGTCTTCTGCCACCTCAGAATCAGAAACTAGGAACACAAACTGAAAGGACTTGTACTCCAGAAATTTGCATGGTGTTGAACATTCTTTAATTGACAGCTTAAGTAAATTGCTTCTTCAAAGCTTTGTGTTTGAATTCTATCAAGCTTTGCTGAACTTAAGTGGTTCAAAATAGAGACTTCCTTACACTTTCCTTTCCATAAGACTAAATTACAAAATACGAGCTGACAGTGTGTTACCATTTAGCTAAAAGCTGTCAAATCTATCTGTCTGAAAAGTGCTTGCTTTTCTGAGATGCTAAAGGGATACTGTGTCATGAGTAGATTGTAGGTCATACACGGGATATTGATCTCCTTTCTCTGAAGGAGACTGATTTACAACTGAAACCTGGGACTTGAAGGTAAAAATGACTTCCAAAGAAAATGCTAGACATGGCTTGTAAGGCCTTGAACTCAACTTGCTATTTCAGTTGAAGCCCATTAATCTGGTCACTGGACTATAGGAGTCCAGTGGTACAGTCATCTATGGCTCTGAGCATGCATGAACGGCATGTCTGCAGAAGAGGACTGTCAAAAGTGAGTTTAAAATACACAGCCAAAATAGTTTGTGCAATGCCGTTTAAGTTTTTGTTTAATTTTAACTTTCAGATTCAGTCATGGGTCAAAATGTGGCTAGCAAAGAGAGCTTACAGGAAACGGCTGCAATACTTTAAGGATCATGTAAGTTCTTTTTCTCCATTTGGAATATGAAGCATTAAAACAGGGTAATATGACTCCATGGGCATTTGAGGGTAATCTCAGGGAAGATGGTGCAGGTTCTGCAGTGTGTTTCTGAGCAGAAATGTGTTATAACTAGATTTTTTTTGCTTAATCTTGGTCTCTTCCAGAATGATGAAATTGTGAAGATACAAGCATTTCTCAGAGCAAATAAAGCCAGGGAGGACTACAGAATACTAAGTAAGTGGCAACAGTTGAATGTTGTATATTCAGGAAGAAGTATGTCACTGTGTTCAGTCATTTTTTTGTTAAACTTTCACCTGAGATTTCTCAGTCTCAAAAGCAGGTTTGATTGTAAACCAATTGTTTTACAGCTGAAACTATTTTGGATAGCTGTACTTACTCAGTATGACAAAAACATTGCTTTAACTCATATAAACTTCTCTGCAGTCCCACAATTTTCTGCACAGTGATCAGTTTCCTGAGAGTTTTAGGGGTATTCATTATTATGTTAACTAACAAACATGTTTACCTCAACTATAGTTGGTGCTGAAAATCCACCCTTAACTGTCCTGCGCAAATTTGCCTACCTCTTGGACCAAAGTGACTTAGACTTTCAAGAAGAACTAGAAGTAACAAAGTTAAGGGAAGAAGTGGTTACAAAAATCCGATCCAATCAACAGCTGGAGAAAGACTTGAACTTAATGGATATAAAGATTGGACTGCTCGTGAAAAATAGAATCACTCTTCAGGTCAGTAGGCTCTGTTCAGGCTCTCTTGGTAGCATGCACTGAGCTCTTAGATGTGTTGAAAGGGCCCAGGATTACACAATTACAGCACAACTGAGGCTGGAAGGGACCTCTGAAGGCCATCTGGTCCAACTGTCCTGCTCAAGCAGGACCACCCAGAGCAGGCTGTCCAGGACCATGTTCAGACAGCTTTTGAATATCTCCAATGGTGGAGACTCCATAACCTCTCTGAGCAACTTGTGCCAGACCTTGGTCACCCTCAATTAGTTAAAATACTCCTGGTAAATTAAGTGTTTTCTTTGTGTGTCTTAAGTGATCTTGTCAGAATACCTTGCGGTAGAGATTGCGCTGTTGTCCTGAGTGGTATGTCAGTTTGCTACTGAAAGTCACTTTATTGTGCTACTTGTGGACAACAGTAATTGCTTGGCAGATTGTAATCATTTTTCCTGTGGTAGAATGGACTAGGCTTCAGATCACACTTGAGAGCTTGTTCGTCATTAATGAAATGATGAATGAGGCTGTACATGAGATCATGTTTCTCAGACAGTCATTATTGGCAAGCCAATTGTTGGTGGCAAGATAAAGACGTTCAAGAGACTGGTTAGTGAACAGAGCAGCCAAATATACAAAGTTGCTAAAAAAGGCCCTTGGAGGAATAACCCATTTAATATGGTTGGGACAATGTTAATTTTTCCAGTTTGCCTTTTCTATGAATATATAATCTAGACTTTTTTATCATCTATCTGCAGGATGTGGTACTGCACAGTAAGAAACTTAACAAAAAGAGCAAAAGTCAACTGAAAGAGATGGTTATGGTTGACAAACAGGGTATTAAAGGTTTGAGTAAAGAGAGAAGAAAAAAACTGGAAGCTTATCAACATCTATTCTACCTGTTGCAGGTAAATCTTAATGTAAAAATTAACACGGCAGCGAAGTGCTAAAGAAAAACTAGAAATACGTTTCTTGCTTTGTTTTAGTGATTGTAGCAGTGACTACAAAAAGATTTCCAAAGTAGTATGCAGGCTGCAGCAAATACTATGATCAACTTCTAATGTTTCCTGTATTTGAGAAAATCCTTTTTGTCTTTGAATGGTGCAAGAAATATAGCTACTTTTTTTTCTTAACTTCGGTTTATTTAAGTTCATACTAAAGCCAAAGAAATATATTTTCCTCAATATATCTTTCAGTCCATGTAAATTACTGTCACTATTACTGTGCGTTATATGTGGTGGAAAGGAAGCTGTCTGCTATGCTGCTGACAGCATATAATGTGTTTGTTCTTGTGCTCTTTTTATCTCATCTCAGTTAAGTTTTTCTAGAAGAATTTTAGATCTTCCCAGGGCAGAAGCCCTCTAATACTTAAGTGGACATGTAGTATGTAATGTCTTCTTGGTAGATAGCCATTATCATTTGGTGAATTTTCACTGGCATTGGATACATGGAGCTGATGCACAGAGGTGCTGTTCAGACAATACAAATAAAATTCTAACTGCTATAGAATTAGCTATCTCACAGATACCTAATTGTGCAGTATTCAGTTTCTCTTACACATTAAGATTTCAGAAAAAAGTAAAGCTAGTTTAGAAAAATTACATCTATGGGAAACAGCGTAAATGCTTTTGGTGTTAACAGAAATAGAGAGAGAGCTTCCTCCCCAGAAGTAGGTCAGTTTGTCCTGGACAATAGTATTTAAGTTATTTGTTTGTTTTGTAGACTAATCCCACATATCTGGCGAAGCTGATTTTCCAGATGCCACAAAACAAATCAACAAAGTTTATGGATACAGTCATCTTCACTCTATACAACTATGCCTCCAACCAACGAGAAGAATATCTGCTTCTCAAACTCTTCAAAACTGCTCTAGAAGAGGAGATAAAGTATGTGCACCCATAAGAAGACTTTAAGTTATGTTGCAGACAGTTCAAGGAATACCTCATACCTAAAAGAATTTGATGGTTAATCATTAAACTACTGTAAAAATTTATACCTATTCTTGTTGTGAGAGGGAAATTTAGTTTTGGATAACTTATTAACTAACTCTAGCTATTTGAAATTAAGAAAATCTTTCTATGATGGACAATATTTTTGTGTGAAAAAATCACTTGAAAATAGACACTGGGGTTTCTTGAGTATTTAAAGGTGGAGAAAGGCTTTTCTTTCTCCATGTTAGTGTATGTTCTGTAAGTGAGGAGTGGTGGTTTATCCCAAAACAATGAAATCTTATTTTATGCCCTTAACAGGTATTTGTTGAACAGGTATTTGAGCCTGAACCAGGTATATATTTGCTAGTACTGACAATGCTATGTTCCAGAGACATTATGATAACACATACAGAATTCAAGTAGTAGTTTCTATAATCTTGTTTTATATGAAAAACCTAAGAAATAGACTGTATAAACATGTTTTAACATGGAAATAGGGGAATATTAAAAGTGTGAGTTTTGAAATTGATTACTGCACAAATAAGTCAGATTTGAGAACTCTTCTATTCTTGACACAGCTCTAAGGTAGACCAGATACAGGATATTGTTACTGGAAACCCCACTGTCATTAAGATGGTGGTCAGCTTCAATCGAGGTGCTCGTGGACAGAATACTCTGCGCCAGCTCCTGGCCCCAGTGGTGAAGGAGATCATGGAGGACAAGTCCCTTGTAATCAACACTAGTCCTGTGGATGTGTACAAATCATGGGTAAACCAGCTAGAAATGCAGACTGGTGAGGCCAGGTGAGTGACAAAGCTGTACATACTGTACCATTTAAATACTTGAGGCACCCCTCGGTTCTGGTCTCCCTTTCCTTCTCTGACAAATTGAACTTGTGCCCATGCATCCCTTCCCCATCTTCCTGTAGCACAATAAAAGCTTTTGGGGAGAGATGCTTGAAAACTCATACTTTAACCTGTTCAGAATAGCAAAAGGATCACTTGGTCATGAGCTTCACAAGTCAATTACTTAATCTTTACAAGTGTAATAGACTATGCCATGGAAGAATGTATAGCCTTATTCCCAGACTTTATAACAGGATCTTAGTAGCATCCCAGGATTTTGAGGAGCTATGCTGGGACTGGGATGTGCAGATGTATGCCTTAAAACAAGATTCTCCTTTTGTAATTAAGGGAAGGTACATGATGGCCTGTGCACCCTCACCTAAACAAACAGCAGCCCTCCAAAAAAAAGGAAGCTAATGCATCTGAGACTTCCATTACTTAGTCAACTTCCACTGTATTTTTCTGACTTTTTTCTGTTCTCTGATGGCTCTTATGAAACATTTTATTCTAAAATACTTTTAGCCTGGTTTAATATTTGTTTACTTTACAGCAAATTGCCATACGATGTAACCACAGAACAAGCATTAACACATACGGAAGTGGTCAATAAACTGGAATCATCAATACAGAGTTTGCGAGCAGTAACTGACAAAGTTCTCACATCCATATTCTCTTCTCTCAATATGATGCCGTAAGTGCTGAGTTAGAACTCTCCACCCTGTGTTTCATGCACACAGTTAAGCTTCACTTGAAACTCCGTAATGGAGATCATTTCAAATTACATGGCTTGAGAAAGGACCCTCTCAAATCATTTCCCCAGCAGAGGGAGTGGTTTCTCCGCTTCTCCTACTCTGCTTTAGCAGGCTTGTGAACATCTGTATTGGAAAACTTTTGTATATTCCGTTATCTTGTTTAGTGTTCTAAGTGGCTGGGAAAAAAGCCAATAACTTGTCTGACTAGAAGGATTGTTTTGTGTTTCATCTAAGTCTTTCAAATATTTTTCCTTTTCAATTGTTTTACATGCAGTTATGGAATGAGATACATAGCCAAAGTTCTGAAGAGCTCACTTCATGAGAAATTTCCAGATGCAACAGAAGATGAACTACTAAAGGTAGACTTCTGAGGGCAAACTGTCATCAGCTTGTTCTTTTAATGCCAAAGGGTATTTTTATTGAGTAAGCATTCTAAGGAACTGAGAATAATAGCATTTACTGAAGGAATTTGGCCCTTCTTGGGTGGCAAAGGGATGGTAGAGGGGGAAGAGAAGGGAACTCTGTTGCCATACCCTAGTTACCTTAATCTGGATGCTCAGAAATTCTTATGGAAGACAGTGCTCAACCTGTTTTGGATAGTGACTGTTCTTAAAAGGCTGGGGTTTATCTGAATCATCTTGGAGTCTTGTTTTGTATTATAGTCCTTACCACCAGCAGTCCTTTCATGGAGAACAACAGTCTCCATTTTTTTACCTCCCCTGCTCCCCCAACACACACACTTGAATAAAGATTAGTGTTTAACAAAATGGTTCTAAAATTAAAAGGTATTCATTTCAATACGATTATCCAATTATTCTTCAAAAAGTACTGTTCAGTGTTTGGGTTTTTTAAAATACATATATCTTGTTCCCCAGAGAACTTCAAACTCCTCTGCTGAAAAATTACTTCTGTTTTTGTGTGTTTTAACAACACAGTGGAAATCCTTGCAGGCAGCATTTATAGAAAAAAAAAAAAAAAGAGTAGCAAATGGAGTATAAGGCACCCAACTAAAAGCCTTTAGTTGTGTAAATTGGAAGTTTTTCAGGTGACTATACATAAGCTGAGGCAAATTACAGAAAGAAAAGGCCTGCCTCCTTCTGAGATCAGGAATGATTTGAAGCCACCATCTGCACCATACAAGTTACTGTAACATCATTACAGAAATTGTAATTTGCGAAAATCTGTTCTTTAGATTTTTAGGGCTACACATAGTCCTCATTAGAAACAATGGGTCCCTTGTCAATGAATGCATTAAATGCTGGCTGAAATCTGTAGCACTTCAGAGAACAAGTCTTTGGAGCTAAACCTTGCAAAATCCAGAAGAAAAAGTTATATTTGTCTGTGTTCAACTCAATATCTTGCACTAAATGACCTAAAGCCATCACCAAATTGAAATGTGGTTGTAAAGGTCCATAATAGAACTTCAGAGAAATGTTGTAAGATTCCCGCCTTATAAAAGATGGCAGGCTCTTTCAGTTAGCCACATAGGTAACACATATATCTTAGGGGTTCTTCAGCACTAGTTCCTATGGTCTGATTCAGAAGTAAAAATAATTATATTTTTTTGATCAGTTAAATGATTGATCTTAATTTTTTTCTTTTAGATTGTTGGCAACCTCCTGTACTATCGCTACATGAACCCTGCCATTGTTGCTCCTGATGGTTTTGATATAATTGATATGACAGCTGGAGGCCAGATACACCCTGACCAGAGGAGGAACTTGGGTTGTGTGGCAAAGGTCCTTCAGCATGCTGCTTCTAACAAACTCTTTGAAGGAGAGAGTGAACATCTATCATCTATGAACACTTACCTTTCACAGACATACCAGAAGTTCAGGTATGCAAAGCTCTCACAAGTACCTACAAAGTAAGAATTCTCCTGTAGGATAAGCAAGGCAGGTGGACTCTTTGCTTATAGGAATTCCCTGCTCAAAGTTAAAAACGTTGAGTGATGTTCCGTAGAGAAATTTTCTTCTTACTAGGTTTTTCTTTTTCAAACCAAGTAATCCCAAATATTTTTTTTTCCCTAATAGCAACTTTAAATGTCCTCTGAGCCTGAAATGTTCATTCTCAACAGTGCAGGGCTGGCCCAGTGAAGGCAAGACAGCTCCCACAGCATTCCTGTAGGCTTCCTCTAAAACCCTGTTTCTCCTAGCTGCTCCAATCCAGGTCCTCTCACTTTGGAAAAGAAAGCGGTCCTCTGACGGGAGGACCCTGCTGTTTCTTGGTGGCTTGTGGACATTCCACACAGATTGGAGAGACACCCAATATCATCTTGAGAAGCAGGCCTCGACTCTCCATGTATGTGCTAGTCATGTTGCAGTTACACTTCGACCAGACTTTGCATTTTTAACTCTCAAGGTTCTTGCATTTATAAGCAGCACCACATTTTCTGTTATTTTAAGCAGCTCAATTTCTGAGTAATAGCGATCTAAAAATTTTTAGGCCAAGTGGTAATTTTGTGCAGCTATTTCAAATAATTTCTTCTCAGAACACTTCATACTACAAAGTGCCCTCAAAATCGGAGTGTCTTTCTGTGGAAAACCTTTTTTAGCTTCCAGAGCATAAAATACAGACTTCCCTAAGTGTTCAAAATTTACCAAGTTATCGCTCCTTGTCGAATAAGGAGGAAAAAAATTACCTTTAAAAGAATCTTCCAGCAGCTGTCCAGGAAAGATAGAAGGCTTTGTTATTTATATTGATGTGTAAATGCATTGATTCTAAAAGGTTGCTTCAAACACTAAGTGTAGATTGCAAATTATAAGAGAAATATAATATATGTCAAAGACTTGATTGTGGTTTTTTTTATACAGGTTAACTGAAGTGAGTTTATTGGAGACAATTATTGAAATCTTTCTCATTTTCTCTTAGGAATTTTTTTCAAGCAGCATGTGATGTTCCTGAACCAGAGGAGAAATTCAATATCGATGAATACTCTGACATGGTGACCCTTAGCAAACCTGTCATATATATCTCAATTGAAGAAATTATCAATACTCATTCAGTAAGTCAATTAAAATAAACTAGTCACCAGACTAAAGTGTATAGATTATGAAATAGTTGCAAAAAACAGTCTCTGGGAAGGCTTATTGTTCATTCTTCCATTTGAAATAATTTCTTCAGTTCATCTCTTGAAATGGTCTGGAATTGAATATTAGATCACGTTTTTCCCAGAATACATAAAAGCATCATCTTGAATAACAATTAGAATAAGACATTCTCATGGAGGGATGAACATTTTTGTCGTAATCTAGTGTGACATTTCTAATTTATTCATACTTGCGAATATTTCCTGTCTTGGCTAAGAAAGTGACACCAATTTGAAGAAGCTCCTTTGACTCTGGAAATACAGGAAATTTCAGTATATTTCATGACTCTAGCATTCTGTCACTTGTTTTGTCAGGAGCAGATGTAAACGTCTGATTTAGGACTGAAGCTGTGGCATCCTGCCAGTTATTTATTGTGGATAAAGAACAGATTAACTGCAGTCTGTAGTTATGACTCATTAGAGTATATGTTAAATGTCTACCGCATGGTGGTCCTAAAGCTAGGATGTTACTGTTTCCTGGCTTGCTAACTGTTCCCTGCCTTGCCCCTAAGCACCACAAAACCCCACACTCCCCCCCAAAAGCCCACAAACCCCAAAAGGAACCACCCATAAATATTGTTCAGATACACTATGGAAAAAGTGGAATACCCGACTCCCAGTATACCACATTACAAGTTACCTGTATCCAAGTGAAACCTATCAGCCTGATCTGCTAAAAACGTATTTGCTAGATTGTCTTTGTGCCTATTCTTTCTTTTTTTTTTTTCTTTTTTTTTAAGGCAAAGACCTATGTCTGCATGTTTATGATCAGTAGTTAAATTTATACACTGGCCTTGGAGAAATATTCTTTTTAATAGGTCTGTTGCTTGTCTAATACATTATTTGATCCCCACGTGACAAAGTATTGCTACGTGATTTTATATTAGCTGATAAAATACTCCACAAAATCTGAAGTAATTTAATGAAAGTAAATTGCCAAACAAAGGATGTCAAGAAGATGGTCTTTTTTGATAACATGACTATGTGCACTTGCCTGCATAAAGGAAGCAAGCAATTTGGTCCAAAGACTGCACATTATCTGTGTGCAGTATATTTATCAGGTGATGCTCCTTGTCCCATGCCACCTCTTCCACCAAACCTTCTCTGAGAGTTTGAGTCTTTATATGACTTGTCACCTCGTGCTGCACCTTCCCTGAGAGTGTAAATTGAACTTTTCATTCTCCTCATACAGCTCAAAAAAAAAAAAATCGGTTTGAATAGCAGGAGATGCATAAACATTTTGCCTGTTGTCATGCATAGCTCACCTTCAGAAAAAGTTAGGGCTCCAGACACACTCCCAGAGTCACAGAAGATAATGGCAGGGGCTGGAAGAAAGAACTGCCCTTTGTAAGTGAAGATCAGGTTCATGACCATCTTATGAACCTGAAAGTGTACAAGTCCATGGGAATTGATAGGATACACCCACGGATACTGAGGGAACTAGCAGATGAGGTTGCTAAACCACTCTCTTATTATATTCCAAAAGTCATGGCAGTCTGTTGAAGCTGCCACTGGCTGGAAAAGGGGAAATATAACCTCCATTTTCAAAAAGGGAAAGAAGGAAGAACCAGGGATCTACAGGCCAGTTGGTCTCACCTCCATGCCTGGTAAGATCATGGAGCAGATCCTCCTGGAGGCACTGCTGAGTCAGAAGAATAATGAAGAGGTGATTGGGTACAATCAACACAGCTTCACCAAGGGCAAATCATGCCTGACAAACCTGGTGGCCTTCTATGAGAAGATCACAATA
>VZZY01018551.1:12432-27085 GCA_013400335.1 Eurystomus gularis | reverse complement strand
ATGGGGGTTGGACTCCCACAGATCCCTCCCCCTACGTCTCTCAGTTTAAAGCCTGCCTCACCAAGTTGGCCAGCCTTCTGCCAAAGAGTGCCCTGCCTCTCTTAGACAGGTGGATTCCATCCCTTCCTAGCAGGTCATATTTCTCATAGAAGGTCTCTTTATCATAAAAGCCAAAACCCTCATGGCGACACCAGCCACGCAGCCAGCTGACCTGTATTATGTGCCTATTCCTGTCTGCTCCCCATCCTTGGACTAGTAATATGGAGAAAAAGATAACTTGGGCACCAAAATTCTTCATTTTCTCCCCCAGGGCCCTATAGTCTCTCTTGATTCTGCCCAAGTTTGCGCTTACAGTGTCGTTTGAGTCTACATGAAAGAATAGTAGTGTGTTTGCCCAGGAGCATGGGGGTGAGGTAGGGCCGGCCCAGCCACAAAGGGCAGGTGAGCGTGGCTGTCTGGCAGGGCCAGACCTGCATGGCGGCAGTAAGGAGGAATGCACAGCCAGCCAGAGGATGGAGGACAAGAGGAAGGAAGGCGAGGTGGAGATCCAGGAGTACAGGTCTGAGCACTGGTTCAGCATGTGGGAGCAGCAGTGACCGGCCAAGGCCGAGCAGGAGGTGGTGCTGGCCCTGGACCTGCAGGACAAGGCAGCAGCACAGCCGGAGCACAAGCAGCAGAAGCTCTGGCACCTCTTTCAGTACTTGGCCACCACTGTGGCGCAGCTCTACAAGGACTGGGTGTGCCAGCAGCCAGGGCTCTCCCTCTGGGTCCCCCTCCAGAACACTGCCCCTGTGGCCACAACCTCTACAAAGAAAGTGTAGATGCCCATCAGCGAAGCCTTAATGTAGGAATTCAGATTGGCTATCAGGGCTGGAATCCTTGCTGGGTCCTTACACAAGCGGATATCCGTAAATTATATGTAGGCATTATACTGCTAACTCAAGCTGGCTGGAAGATCCCATGCTACCATAAAATGGCCAGGTATAATTTTTTCTCCCTGTCAAAAAGAAGCATTTCTTGTTCCCAACCCCACTTCAAAGTGCTGCAGCTGTAAGAGCAACGTGTCATAAAATCAAATATATTCTCAGCCACGAAGTATGGCATTTCATTGTTTCAAGTCAAGTTCAAAGCAATGGCACCCATTTTCAAGGGCACATCCTGGCCCGTGAGCCTAGGGCATATAAAAGCTGGCCTAAAAGTCTATGCCAGACCCTACGAGAAGTGAGTTCACTTCTCAAGCACAGTGCAACTCACTGTCTTGTCTGTGTGGAAAAGACTGGGTTCAACTCTATGGGAGATCAGGGCCCTATAGTCTCCAGAAGCCTGTCTTTCCAGAAGATGAAGGTCTGTTACAACTCCTCTCCAAATACCCTCATGCATTGCTTTAAAATTGTTGCCACTACCACAAATATATGGTAAGAAAATAGTAATGAATAAATTTCAGTTTCCTACAGATTCGTGAACAATATCTTTTATCACTTGTCCTTGCACATAATATCCTCATTTGCTCCGTGTGTCTTTTTCATCTCACCTTCCTTCCAGACCTCTCATCTGCTTAGGTGGATAAGGAGGCAGCAGGTGTTTTGGCTGACTCAGAGGTTAGTTTAAGGATCTGTTTGCTACCTCTCTGTATGGATGTAGGGCTGAGCTACCACGTTTTTCTTCAATATGGCTGCTATTTGGAGTATCTCCTCTAGACTAAATGACCTGTCGTCTTTCTTAATGCGTAGGAACTTCACATGTGTGGACTTTTGTCCTTGTATCAAGTATGACTGAAATTAGCTAACAAGTTCAAAAATTATTTGGGAGAAAGAGTCTGGCAGACCACTTAATTGTACAAACTAACTGTATTTCCTTTGATATTTTTCCTTAAAATTCCCATAAAAGACATTTCAATACTCTTGTTTTTCCCTAGGACTTGAGAACAATAAATACTGAAAAATGCAGAAGCACATGTTACATGAATGGGAGGGAATGTAATACAATTATATTTGACATAGAAGTCCATAGCTGCCACTAGGCAGGCTCCTCATTTCCCTTCTCCTTACGAGCATAGCTACAATTAAACTGCTTTGTGAATAACGTACAGCAGTCAGGTAAGGCACAATGAATGCAATATGAATAATTGTGTAGAAAAGGATAGAGAACTAGAATAGATTCAGGAAATAAAGTAAATAGAGACATTAAATTTCATCTAAAAAGCAGAAGTGCCTTTCAGCTTATTTCACCCATCTGAAAGCTGGTTTATTTTGTTATCCAGAAGCTAGACATACAGATCTGGCACATGCCTTGCTTTTCTTTAGAAGCAATTCTTTCCTCTAGTAAAGGTAGCTGGCAGGTAGGCCTTTGATCGTAAGTGTGAAAAAGAACAACCACCATACTTACAATTGTCAAGATAACAAAAACACTCCTTATGCTTTGTGAATCTGGTAATATCTTTTCTTCTTTCCTGTCTCTTCCACTTGATATATCACCTTTGCAGATTACCTCACTATTACTATATATTAACAGGTATATAAAGAAATCCTTCTGCTGAGATCTGTTTTTTCCCAGCACACAGGTAAAACACTAGTGAGGTCTCTAAGCCTGGCCAGATCTGAGGAATGTCCTGCTTCACAACAAACATCCTAACTAACCATGCCCAGATGAAACAGCTTTTGCTGCTGCAACTTACAGATCATGAAGAATTTAATAAACAGGGGAAAATACAATTAAAATGTTAAAGGAAATTGCTCCATTTGCCTATATTTTATGTAGCAGACTAACAAGCCTTTCATCTGGTTACATGTCTGTCACCAACTATCTCAGCAGCTGGTAAAAAAAAAAAATCTGTCAATCTGTTCCTAAGGCTTGCAGGGCAGAGAAAGAATTTGGGCAAACCTGCATTGATTCAAGCATGCTGAAGAGTTTGTCAACTGCCTTGATTAGCACAGGAAACAGCCACAGGCTCATTCTTGAAGAAGAAAATTTTCAGGAGCACACCATGTTGCAAGACAATCTGTTCCACTGCAAAACAAGTCTGCTCAGGCTCAATCCAACACAAGAAATGCAATTTGATGCTGAGCTAATAAGGAATGAAATATTTTTGTGGAAGTTTTTCTTTTCTCAACAAATTATAACCATTTTATACAAAAAATACTCCATCAGGCATTGGTGCAAATATTGTTGAGGTTTTTCAGTGCTGATAAAAAAAATCACATAGCTTTCCCTTTTTTTTTAAGATGGATGCCACCAATAGCAACAACTGACAGGACTCACAGATTCATCACTTCAATTTTATGAAGTAATGAGAAAAGGATATAGATTTTTTTTGCTTCAGTCAGAAAATATCCAGCAGTCTTAAGAGTGGAGAGGTAGAATTGTTGCTAATCACTCAGACTACGTCAGTTCTTGCACACGCATAGCTTCATGGCTGCCCAGCTGGATGACAGAGTATATTAATGTCCATTTTAAAAGTACTTGCTTAGAAGGATGTTCCAAGAAAAAAAAAAAAAGGGGCTTTTCATGAACCTACAAAAATAAAAAGTGTGAATAATTTTCAAAGAAAAATAACAAAATCATTTTTAAAAAGAGGCAAAAGATAGACAAGACACACAAAGTGATAGTTGCACTTCAATTTTCTTCTAGTTTCTCAGAAACTTCCAATGGTTTAAAATTCTGCCTTGGCTGAAAAGTATTTCTTTAATTCTAGAAAATAAAATGAAGGACTCTTGACAGCTTGCAAAATATTGTTCAAGACATGGCATTAGACACACCCAAGATGAAGCTGGAAGACAAGGTATCTAGGCATCTGGAGCAAAAGTTATCAGGAGATGGCCAAGAGACACTCAATGAAATACGAAGCATAAACGCAAGAAAAGAGATGATAGGAACAATAAAGGTAACAAAAAAAAAAAAGAGAGCAAAAGTGAAAGTTCATGTCATACTTTGTCGATATTCTGTTTGAAGATGTCCTGCTTTGATTTAGAACAGAACTAATTCTGTTCAGTGATTTTACTTTTCAGCTCAGTCTCTTCTAACTAACTGCACTTTCTGAAGTTAATAGTGTATTCGTGCAGACAGTGTCTGCTGCTGGCAGTGATAACACTTACGTTTAGAGTTACTACCAAGGATTGGTGTGCAGACCAAAGTCACTGCTAACTCATGTACCACATTGAGAGGGGTGCAGAAAGTAAAAGGCCACACCTGTGGGGAGGAGCAGCCAGGACAGACCCTAAACTGACCAATGAGGTATTCCATCCCATATACATCATATTCAGTATAAAGATGAGGGATTATGAGGGTTAAGCTCTCTTCTTCAATGCCCACCATCCAAGGAGGACTCTGTCCAGTCTGCCTTCAGTCCTGACCCATGTGTTTCTGAATCCAGTTCCAGAATTCAGCTGGACCTTGAACTTGACCAACTGTACCACCCAATGGCCAGAATGGACTTGGCAGGACTTACATTCATTGGCATTCTCCCAGACAATTTTAGGGCACAGCTGAGAAGCACACTATCAAAGTCCAGGGACCATTCACAATGCAAAGTTTGGATGCACCCTCTGTTTTGGAGTGTGGGAGACATTAATACCACAGATGCCACAATTTTCATGCCAGTTAGTTCCAATACAAAAAAATGGTTCCAGATATACTTAATATCCTTAAGTAGACATAGTTTATGTCTGCATGGATCAGAGCCTGGTGCATTCAGAATTATAGTTTAGTGATTCTGATGTTCATTTCATCTTCTTTGAGATAAAATATAACTGGTGGGATTTACTATAAGATTAGGTCATGTTTGCCTTTTCTCTATGGCCATGACGTTTCCTTAAAATCTTCTTCTTAGGTGCTTTATATATGAAGGTTTAAAAACCAAGTAAAACCTGAGAGGTAATTTGTAAGTCTTATCTATTCTTTCTGCTAGTCACTGCAAAAATCTCAAAACCAGCTCTACTATGTCAGGAATAGGAAGAAAGGGGAAAAAAAAAAATCAGCTGAGGGAGGGGATGTAGCAAAGATTTGGAGAAAAGACCCTACAGTACCCAACCTGGTTAGTGTTACTGCAAAGAAGTAATACCTGATAAAGGAGGCTGCAGCACATCAATGAAATGAGGGTGTAAAGCTCAAGTCCTGCAAGGGACTTGCCAAGTGTGAAAATAAACTAAACCAATCCATTACATCAGATTATATCCTTTATATAAATTTAATTTAACCATGTTACATGCTAAAGGCCACTGTGGTACTTGCTAGGGGATCCTAGAAAGCCCAAGGCATCCAAGTTAAGCAAGGTCAAGGAAATGTACTCAACTATTCTCAGCAATTCAGATAATAACAACATCCTACTTTAAAATACTACTATAACTGAAATTATGCAGACAGACATGAGAGGAATTTTCCATAAAATTGATTCATTTCAACTTCTGGAAAAAAAAGGCATGTTACAGTGGAGTCCATGCATCTATCAGTAGTTTAGAACAGTGCAGGAAAAAAACATAATTCTGTAATCAATAAAAAAAATATCAACAACTTGCCAATAGAAAATATTCTTTGAAAGTTGCATAGGCAGGAGAAAATTCAGATTTTGGAGTATCAACATATAAATGAAGTGACATGGAATAATAACAGCCTTTTAATTAGTTCTGTATTCTTTCTAGCTTTTCCACGTAGAATTTGACACTGCTAACATGAACACTCCAGTGACTCTGCTCTTATTAATCGAAAAATGCATGCTGCTCTGTTTCAAAAGATGTACACTGCTACAGCAAACATCTTTACCAATTAAAACTGCAGCACACAAATTAGAGGCTAGTTTATTGTTACACTATGAAGACCGATAACAATACCTGCAAACAAAAATGGTGCAATTATTCATGTACTTCACTGAAAATCTTGGAATAATATAACTTTTCCTAACTGGTTGTCTGTCTATCTGACAAGAGGAAATGGCGAACATGCATATTTAACTTCGTGACCTACGATGTATTTTGAGTATTGTCTATTGTCCTCTATTAATCTTCTCTTCCTCATACCATATGGAAAACGTTTCATAAAGACAGATTCTACAGATCTGAAAATAAATGTTTCAGAAGAAACTACATTGTTGTTTTTAAAGGAGAAGTGTCTGAGAAAGCTACATGTAAGAGTCAGTGGAAACAGCTGACTCAATCAAACCATAAGCAGTGTAGAATAGGGTAAACAAAATGCACCATGAAACTGGAGCAGAATCTTTTAATTGTGTGACAGCAGCTCTAACAACAGTATGCCATGGGGATCAGCATAAAATATGCTGTCAACACCCAAAATTAAAGAGAAATATAAAAATACATTACTGTTAACTGTGAGGTTTAAGGAAAAAATAATTTAGCCCTGGATTTTAAAGACCTTTAAGTGTTTAATTCATACTGAAATTAAAAGAAGTCAGATGACTAAGTATCTTTTGAAGCCTCATCCTTAATGCTTACGAGTAAGACCAGAACTGGATAATGGATTTCTCTACAGACATGTATAGAGCTAGATCCAACACTAAGAAACTGGCATATGATTCCCACCATTCTGTCAACACAGTCTCATTTGTAGGATGAAAGACCTCTTTTCAGATTCAGATTCCACCAAATACACTCAGATCAAGAAATATGCCAGTAGGAAAGCAGTGGGAATAAGACAAGAAGAAATTCATGACTTGTGTTCACAGAACATGAAACAATCTGTCCCCTGCTTTTGTGTGTGTTTTTCCTGTTATGCAAAATCCCAGCCAAACAGCAGTATTTGAGCAACAAACACAGACCTACTACAACCTTCAATACTGTTGTTTTAAAGAAAGAACAGGGCTAGTCTTAACTTGTTTATATTGTCATCACAGTAAGAAATTGTTAACAAATCTTCCACACATAGTAATAGTATTTTCCCTTCTACTGTTTATACACAAAGAACAGCTGAGTTTATGTGGAAATGCTTCATTTTTATGATTCACAATTAATTTTTGTACTTACAGAAGAAAGAAACCTTCAAGGATACCTGCTTATTTCCTGACAACCAAAGGACAAACCCATGTTTGGTCCCTAATACACTTGCCACTTTGGAGCAGAAGTCTCTCTGCAACGGTCAGAACTATATTTTTTTCGTTTTCTTTCACTAGGAAAATCGCACAAAACGTTTTCCAAATAAGAACCTTTTCTATGTTGTGCTAAATTGAAAGGACAACATTTTCAAAACCATAGCATTACTTAGGAGCCTAGTTCCTACCCTCAAAACTCATAAAGGCTAAGCAAGCTCAACTGATTGTATATTGACTTCAAGGACCCAGATTTTTGAAGGAATTCAAGTATCTAATAGGGTGAATACCCAATTCAACTCCATGAACTCTGGACTTATGACAAAACATTTACAGAGTACTATAAACCTCTGAAAGAGTTTAACTATTCTGAATAATGTAAATCTCATAGGACAATATTACTGTAAAGCTGTTTAATAATCCATATTCTTAATACTGTACATTTGGGTACAGGCACAAATCTGGTTTCCTTTACAGTGAGGGAAAAAAAAAAAAAGCAGAGTGAACCTGTTCCTGTTCGTTCCAACTCAAGTTACCAAATAAGACATACTAAGAGAACAAAAACAATTATGCCAATGGAGGAATGAGAATTTGCAGCCACAGCAAAACCAGCCTATTTTGTGTGGCAGGGGAAATCTCAGTTTGCCACCCGCCTACAAATACAGTGCTTTGTGGGCACTGAAGTGGAGGCAACACTTCAGAAAGCATTTGCAGAAGAATGAGGTAATGGCATCACAACTTTTAAAGGACTTGCATCCCGCATATGAAGGGCTACATGAAAAATGAAAATATTACACAGAAACAAAAAAGATCATTAGAAAAGTGACAATCAGGAGTCATCTTAGAATTTCTACTTAAAATTTCTACATGAACGTGGATCCAATTCAAACATAAGGATCGAGAACAAAAATACACACTGCAGGGCACATCTTTCTAAAAGTGTCCATTATGTAACAGTGCTAGTAGTTAAATACTAAATAGTTATAAAGAGTAACACAAACTAATACAAAAAGTAATACAACTATTATTATGTACCTCATAAAAGTAACTTAATTGCTCACTTATTTGCAGTATTTTTTCAGGATTTGCAAAATGTAGTGGCCACTAGTAAACGTGAGCAGTTTTTTATTTCAATGCCAGTTTCTGTATTATTTTTCCTATTAAATCTTCATTATTAAATATTAGCAAAGAGATACAAATAAAAGTATTTGTTTAAAATTTAAGATTTTTTTTTTATGAAACTGATGAACCAATTCATACTAGAATGGACATACATAATCACTACTCATGAGGACTTTTCTTCCTGAAAATCTGTTCATAACAATACTTAAGACTATGTAAAGAGGTATATAGAAAGCTCCTCAATGTGCTAATATATACAACAGTATAGATTAGTGAAAGAAAAGGTTTTAAGTGTAACAGTTCAGCCATGGCTCCTCAGTAATTTTGTTGCTGTCACAAGTAAGGAGAATTATTTTTTAATATTTGGAGGTGTAAGGATTGAGATGCAGTTTAAAAGTGTTAACATGGAAGACCACCACAGAAGAAGCATAAAGGTATTTCCTTGAGTATCTGTAAGAAGAGTGATAAAGATTAGCTCAGCAGGCAGATCTTAGTTGGGAGATGACATCTCAATAACAAATGATGAATGGCTGAGTGGGTGGCAGAACTAAGAATATGCCATGAAGAACCTGAAGACAGAAACATCTATCCTGTTTGGTGTGAAAAGAGAAAATCGCGAGTGAAACTCTAGGAAAGGACAATAACCATCAAGAAGGTTATTTCAGAAGTGTTTTGAAGGAATGCAAATGAAGTAGATTTAAGCTGTCATCCAGAAAGAAGGATGCAGAAGCAACAAGACAGGAAGTCCACATCTCTACATCAGAAAATTAGCTGGATGGCTAGATAGACAGATAGGAAACCCAGATCCTACATTTCTCATCTGTGTGTCCATGGCAGGAAAAAGGGAAATGAACTTGCATTCTGTCCTGACACCCCGAGGTTTGGGTAGCACCCTGGATTGTTTTGTATGCATTTGGCACTGAAGGCAATGTGCCATTCCCTAGTCAGAACCTGCAATAAAATTTACATATCCCTAAACATTCATCTTACATTGCACTATGCAAACAAAAGCTATTCTTAATTTTAGAAAATTTCTCTTGTATATGAATTGTAATAAATACAGATAGTTAAAAAATAAACATTTTCATAACAGAATATTAATAACTATATTCTATTAATAAAATCATTGGTTTTACTTATAGTTTAGGGACATTTCATAATGCTTTACTACTTTTCCTGCTATTAGATGACTATCTTCCATACCCCTAATAAAGGCAAGCAGAAATCAAGAAGAAAACATTTTTCTCTTCTCTTCTCTTCCCTTTTCTCTTTTATTTTCTCTTTTCCAAATCTCCATTGTTCTGTGTGAAAAGCTAATAGTGTAGGTACAACATTCTTAATTATAATTATAGCTCTCAAACGATTTTATAGAATATAAGGTACTGTGGGCACAGTATCAGTGAAATTCTGAAGTGAATTACATCACTCCTTATGCTACTAGGGCATGCTTTCTTCTGTGATTGTTCAAAATTATTTCTATATGCTAAAGGTCATCAAGCACAATGGAATTTTGGTTTCATAAATAAAAGTAAGTTTTCTTCAACAAATCACTCAACCTTCTGAAATACTATTAGGCCATCAAATCTTTGTCCTAGGGTGGCCTTAAATAATGCCAGTAATTTTGTGTAAGGATTGCTAAGCAATATAAGAAAATTGAGCTGCACATTGTGTATGAATTAATACTGAGCAGAGGCAGGAAATATGAGTACTATGTGTTCAAGTTACATTAATTTTGAATTCAAGATTCAACTGGAAAATAAACTAATAGGGTAATGATCACCTTTTTTTGGTCTAGAGACATATTTATTTATAGTAATTGTGTTAGAATCATAATTGTAAAGAAGCAAGCTGAAAGAAGCATTAGGAAACATTTTAATGTCCAATCTTGCTATTAGCTAGGCGAGATGCATAGCTAAATTAGAAAAACAATAATGTAAACATTATAGCTGTCAAATACAGCCAATGTTATAAATTATTCTCCACTGTGTTGTGCTTGTCATAGTCCAAAATTAAGTTATGGGTAATGCAGAAAGAATAAAAATACCTCACAGCAGATGTTAGTCCCTTAATTGGAGTGGTGGAAGATTCTGCAACAGCAGGAGACATAAAATATCCAGAGCATAATGGTAGTCACTTCACAACCGAGCCATAACCATCATGGCAAAACCCAGCTGTACACTTGCAGTATCTTCTGTATTTTGCTTACTTTTCTTTCTAATTTAAATATGCTTTTCAAAATGTTTCTACTACTTTGAATGAACTTTTATAATGCTCATTCACTTCCATCGCAGCAAATGAATAAATGGCACATAATAAAAATTCCAAAGATCTGGGGTTGCTTTAAAAGTGGTCTTGAACACAGTACTTCCAGAATCCTCAAATGATCAGTCCAGTTTTTAAGAAGATTATTCTATTCTTGTTTCATTCCTACCACTCCTACTCTAACAGCAGCACTGCCAAGCAATACGCCGGATTCTCACTTTGCAAAGCTTTCTGGTTGCTTTCTATGGGTCTCAAGTTTTACCATCAGTCTCTAGCTCACAGACGCTAGATTCTGGTTACTCACTGTCACCACTCTCCAAACATGCTTGCTTCATTTGAACGGCTCCATAAAACTCACTCAAATCATGGTAAGGATGATGACATATGATTTTTCTACTCCACTGAAAACCATACTCTAAAAAGAGATGAGGTATTTGCACTCTTAATGCTACCTTATTTTCAGTGAAAAGCATGACATACCTGTTGAAGGCCGACATGCAGCAGCCATCTGTATACTACAATATGTACTTCCAGATGTCCCTAAGCAAAATCAGAACTCTTCCAAATATTCCAAGTGCTATGTGCTTTCTGTACAGTCTGCAATTATAGTGATTTAGCTGTACAGCATCAGTATCTTAGTATCAGTGTCACTGAAGATAGCAAAGAAGGCTGGAATGCAAACTAATACAAAATGGGCAGACATTATATGAAATAAAACTGAAGGATGACAAGATTTGTTACTTCATATAAGGCTCTGAATAATAGATCAGTTGTCTCCTTTAGAGTCTCCTGTTATAAAGCACACTATTTTAATCTATACATCTACTTTCAAAAAAATCCAGTGTTTAGAAATGTATTTGTCAAAGGAGGTGTTAATTGCCCATTTTACTTATAATTTGGCTTCATGAAAAAGCTGATATAGAGATATATTGATTAAAAAGATCTAGATTTTCAAATAGCAGTTTATCTCCAGAGAGTCACGGACCATACAATACTAGAAACTGCTCTTCGTGCAGTGGAATTATCATGCTTTTACTAGAACCATGGCAACTTATAACTCACATAACACATGTGTAAATACACCCCAGAATAGCCCAATCCTCAAAGAAGAGCCAATTGACTAAAGATTGCACTATCTCAGCCTTTATACGCCAACATAAGAGTAACAGTGGGCTACAGAAGTGAATTTTAGCACCAGTTTCTGGCACAGACTGTGCTTAGAAGATGCCTAACGACCCCCAGAAGACAGTTTCTCACAGTGTCTAGGATCTCAGCAGATACATGAGAGTAAGTAAATGTATTTCAAATGGGGTATGCAAACAGTCAGTACCACACAATCCTACCCATTTGTTCTCCTACAAGTCTAAACTAAACCATGGAAAAAAGCCATGTCTTAATACATTTCCTATTTCATAAAATCATGTGATTCTTCAAACAACAACAAAAAATATATTTAAAAAAAACAACACAAAGCATTGACTACCAAAGTATAAGCAAAAAGCACTGAGTAAGCAGGTTAAAGCCCACTACAACTGTGTATGCGTATCTAGTAAGCATCATGGTATAATCAGCAGAAAAATACCAGACATTAATAAAATACCTCTCCATGCAATTTACATCTCTAATTGCATAAATTTCTTCTCAATTCTCATGATCAGGCAAAGTAAGTACAACGAATATCATTCAGCTACTGTATGCTTTCTCTTTCCCAATGACAGTAGGTCTGTGCTTTACGGAAAAAGTATTTACTTATGTTTACTGTGATAAGGTAAAGTAAATTGGATTTCTATTTTTACATACTCCACAGCTACTAATCTGTCTTGATTGCCTGATGATGAATTCTTTATAGTGTGATGTTACAAATATTTCTTATCAACATTAATATGCCATTTTCCATAACAAATATATGCATTGTTGCATATATTAATGTATTTCGAAATCTTTTCACTACTTGATACAACATAATGCTGAAGCACATTTAGATTACTAAAATTTGAATATATTTATTATTCCTTGGAAAATATTGAATCTGATCATCTCAGGTGTATATATAATTATATAAGTGGCAAAAAACCAGAAATGTGTCATCTCAGTGATTTTAAATTAATTCTTCAGGGTTTATCAGCAACTCTTTACACATACTGTATAAATATGCAACCAAAATCATCTTCATTTGTTAGAGTATATCCTTCACTGATAGCAACAGTTCTGAAGAAACACTCATGCAAAAAAATACAGGACCTTAAAGTAAATGTCAAAGGAAAATGAGCAGAATAAGTAGTAGGACATTTATTAACAAGGAGAAAAAAATATTTGAAGAAGAAAGTTAATTAAATGCAGACACATGCCACAATAAAGGTAAAAAGATACCAACACATGCTGACAGGAGATAGGAAAATCCCAGGACTTTTCAGTAAACTAAGGATAATAGAGGTGACAGCCATAAGGTCATTAGTAACAAACAAACATCTGCACTCAGACTTAGAAGAATACTTCTAAAGCCAGTCTTAGAAGTAATCCCTTTAATCCAAATTACGGAAATGCACTGTTGAGGTTCTCCAACTTGTTTAACAACATCACAAAACACTGACACAATTAATGAAAAAAGCATTTGCCACCTCAAATGGAAGTCATTTTTAAAGGCATTTCCTGTCATATTACTCATTACACATTTATTGTGGCTCCACAGGGCACAGTTACAAAGTTCACTTGGTGCAGAAGCCAGGAGGCAGATGAGGCAGCATAAAGATGTGAGAGGGAGGACAGCAATAGAGTGACTGAAAAGCACAGATGGGGTGCTGACTGGTGAGACCAGAGAAGAGAGCCCTGAAAGAAGAATACAGCCAAGGTCAGTGCCTTGGAACAGGCCTCCTGGTCATTTCTGCCCAGCTCCAACCAACATGCTTTAGGCGTTTTTCACATTCCTATTCATGACCATTCCTATTCATATCCATTCTTCTGACTCCACATGCTCCCCCTCACTTTTCACTCTTTGGCTTTTCTGACACTAAAGACGTGTATGGAGCAAAAGGAAGTGGCAGCCTGTGAAAAAGTCACAAGCACGTACAGATATGATGGAAGACGCTGAAGTGATGTTTTATTTGTTCTAATGAAGGAGTTCTGCTTCCTCAGGCTGACTTACACTCTATGCAATCATAACAATGGTATATGTAACAATATACAATAGTTGCTACCAATTCATGAAACAATAGGTATTTAATTATTAAAATAAATTATAATAAATAATTTGTAAAATTATATATCTAGAAAATAAGTACATATTTTACAAGTTGCTCTACAAATTTTCACTACAGGAAAAGAGTAAAGTTTCTCTGAACTACCACTATTTAACTGGAGAACAAATTTGTCCACTCCAACGGTAAACTCCTGAATGGATCTGCGTTAAGATCACAGCCCAGTAGCACTGTAGCCCTATGGATCCGGAAATTTGTTTTTGCCAAGTGGTAGCAATAGACCTTCAATTTTATAACAATAACTAGTCATAACACACTGCAGGCCTTAACCGCCTTGTTTGGCCTTGAACCTGCTTTAGCTTGATTTTAGCTGTATGTGCAAAAAATTTTTGGGAAACTTTTGCTGCAACTTGCTCTAAGATCAGATGAGTCTTGTCTACCTTCTCCTAGCCAGAACTGGAGGATTACCCAAAGGTCATCTACTTCATGCTTTTGAGCTTGTGTAAGCTGTGCTGGTTATCATCTAGCTTTTTTTAAGCTTAGCATTTTCTAAGCTTTCCACTTACGTGGTTCTCCTTTGCCAAAAGAAAAGCAAAAAATATAATCCATTACCAATGTTGGGGGTTAGATTTGTTTTCTGTTTGCTCCTTTTCACCTGTAGAATTTTGTCCCCTAAGTTACTAGGATACAAATGGCTGGATACTTAAGAAAGAACAAAGGCCTGGGGAGGGGGGTGTGGGAGTTTCTCGTGGTGGGGGGACAGAGATACCGTGAGATTTGGGCAGATAAAAGGGGGGGCGGAGTCAGCTGCGGTCTCTCTTGCTTTGGGCTTCGTAGGAGGACGGTCACTGTCGCCGGCCTTCTTTCTTCCCCCCCCCATCTTCGCCCGGACCTGTCCTCTCCTGCCGCGAGGTGAGCCATTGACTGGGACCGCATTAACATCTGCCTTACTCAGAGGGGTGCCCGGGATTCCGCTCCCTGCCCTGCTGGAGCCGGGCTGCCGCAGCCCTGCCCCTGCCGCTCGTTCGGCACTGCTCTGGGCTTT
>VZZY01018551.1:2203-12367 GCA_013400335.1 Eurystomus gularis | reverse complement strand
TCTCCCGCCCCCCCGACCGTGACCGTCACTGCACCGAAGGAAAGCGCCTCAGGCCAGAGGGTTGGGACAGGGTTCTTTCTGACTTTGTTCTGCCATTAATGTTTATATTTAGTTATTTGTTCACCTGCTTTAATATATATATACACTAGTAAAGAACTGTTATTCCTACCCCCATATCCTTGCCTGAGAGCCCCTTGATTTTAAATTTGCAATAATTTGGAGGGAAGGGGTTTACATTTCCTATCCCAAGGGAGGTTCCTGCCTTCCCTGGGAGACACCTGTCCTTCAAACCAGGACAACCAAATACGGGGTTGAAGTAGATAAAAATAATCCTGAGCAAACTCAGTATCAGGGAGAAAACCCTCTACCAACATTGATACTGTACTCCTGGTGAAGAACTGGGTTGCTCACAGCTGACTAAACCGTCACGCCCTTGACCTAGGACTATGAATGATCAGGAACGTGAGAAACCATAAGAAAGGAGAAGATATTTGCAGCTATTGACATCACTGTATTACTAATGAACCTCAATAGAAGTGGTATTATTTTGTGTTAGCATTGTTACAATTGGAGTAAAAAAATAAGTGGTTGTTATGTTTTGATTAGATTGTTAAAGCATTCATTAGAGCAACAATAAATTCTAATTCTTGCATCCTTCTACACAGTGTGTTCCTTCTGATTAGCCCTGTGAAATTATGTAAACAGGACAAGATTGCAAACAGGTGTTGCCTCCTGGAGACCAAGAGCAACATGACAAGTGTTAAAACATATCATGGAACACTGCAGGGAAGAAATAAAAAGAAATTCTAAATAGGTGCTTTTTACACGTTTGAAGAGAGTGCTACTGTTACAACAGTGGAATAATGCAGCAAAATTCAAGGTGAGAAACAGAAATTAGTAGCAGCTTTAAGCTATGCACAAAAAGAGAGTTTGCTGCATGACAGTGAGAAGTCAGGTCAGTTTTTATTGCACGGGCAGTCCACCTTCACAGCTGTGTAAACCCCAATAAAATAATTGCAAGTGTTGCTTCCCTGTTCCACAAGGCACAGAGAGCACACACGCTAGCACACCAGAGTCAGAGTACCTCCAGACCAGTGACGACCCGCTGCAGCAGCGATTGCCCAGCACCTGCACAGGAGCTGGCACTGCTGCTTCCCTGGCGACCCCACGATTGCAGCAATGTGCACACTGCCAGTGTAAGGTGAGGGGTGGAAAGGGACAGATGGGAGATGGGTACAAAGTCATTTACAAGGTGATGGCCATCTTCTGTCTTCTAATTTATAACTACTATATAGTTTCATTTTGTTAGGTTCATGTGGGTGATGAAAAACCTACACTGTTCTAGTCCTGTATATTCTTTCCTCCTGTCATGTTACACTCACGCAGATGCACACATCCACATCTTTGGTCAGGAACAGCGTTGGACTGAATTTTCAAGGATGCTGTCAAGTTCATTTTTATGTACACCACACTGGAATTATCATGCTGCAATTAATTAAAATTCATTTAAAATTGCTTAAAAATTACAGGAGAAAGATCACATATATCACAAAGTACCAATTTATTTTATCGACATAAAAATCTCCCAAGAGTGTGCCTAACCCACATAATTTTTGACTGCTACATGCAGCAGAACATTTTAATCAGCAGATACTCAAATGAAAATACATGTGCCCGACCATCTTTTTAATAAGTTCACAGTCAGAGAGTACAATACATATGGAGAGTACAAACCCATTACCCCATAAAAAGCAGGAAAAACTGACTACTAAGCTGACCAGTACACACTCAGGGTTTGCAGAATTAATTTACTGAACTGCTCTCCAAGTTGCACTGAGGAGGCTGAATGTAAGGAATGAAAGGTGCAGAACTAAGAAAGAATAACAGAATGCAGAAATGGCAGTAGTTTAAAATATAGAAAAGGTATCTGCAAAAGGGCTACCACTGGAGAATAAATATTCCCCCAAAACACCATAGAGTATCCAGGGAAACAGGCTGTGAAATTTCCATCACCTGGCATTTTCAAGATCAGTCTGTGCAGAGGAATCTTGTAGCAGAGCTGATTCAGTTTAAGGCATAGCGGTATAGAGGATATCACTTTCCAAAGAGCCTTATTTTTCTGTAATTCAACATATTTTTAGTATTTTATGCTGATGAGATTTTTATTTAGCTAAATTGCACGGGGCTTGCTGTAATACATTAGACTGGAAATAACAACACTGGTTTACATATTTTCAATAAATCAACACATTCATAAAATATGTATTTGAGAAATATCACCTTGAAGCATGAATGCGTATGAAGATAGGAGTCAGTTGTTCCACAGGGAAAGAATGCAGAACTCCATAGAAATTTGGAACACCTAAAAATTCAGTAAAAACAAACTGAACAGTACAATAGTATCTTTGGGTGCTCATTTAGAGAGGCAAAGTAACTTTAACAGCTTAATAGGCTGAAAAAATAGTGGCTCCCAGACTTCCTGAAGCAACACTCTGCATCAGGGAACTGTCCCTCTCCTGTTCCCAGCTGTCCCCACTGCCACAGGTTCTTCTCCAGGAGTTCTGCCTGCAGCGCTTCTTAGCATTTCTTAAAAATCACAAATGTGTACTTACAGCATACCAAAATAATTTCCAGAGAAAACTGATTAAAATATAATGAGTCTACTACCATTCCTTCCTGAGAGGCAGGGTAAGTAACAGAGGAAGAAAAGCAATCAAGAAACGAAAGTATTTCTCACTGCACACAACTAATAAATACAATGTAAAGTGGTCACGGAAACTTAATAAAGGTAAATGGATTTAAGCATAAATTACTAGTAGCGACACAGTTATGAAAGGCTTAGAAGTTAATTTTTCTCACAAAGAACTAAGTATTTTCCTATATTTTCTGTGGTGGTGGTGATTACTATTAGCGTTATTATAATTATTATTTTTTAGTTAATCAGATGAAGAACTCTAGCAATAACTATGCTGCACTCTTTGGCTGTGTGAGATAAAACTGAGGTAGCATGGTTAAGCGCTTCAGGCTCCAATAATGCCACTACCAAAACTTCAACAGCTCTGCCATTGGCTCTGCAGGCATCAGCCACCTCAGTAATTACTGCACTATTATGAATACAAAACTACCACAAAGCTGTGCTAGAAGTTAACATTTCTTAAGCTGTCCACCCTGGAGAAAGTAGTAGCCTTTACACTCTGAAGACATTAAAGCACTCATTAGCTACATAACTAAAAGTCAAAGATCTACGCATTTCAAAACTGAGACTGAAATATGGGTGTGGATTAACTCTGCATAGTTCCCTAAGGCTAGATCGGCAAAAGAATGTGTGTCGTAAAAGCAATTACTGTTCTTCTAGTTCAACATCTCAATAACTACAGAACTCACATGAAATATGGGAATCATAGAATAGGATCCACTTTGTTAAATGTGGGCTGCCTTTGGGTAAGTAGGTCTGGAAGTGAATATCCTAGAACAGGGAGCTAAGTCTCCTCTCTAGTTAGTGGAAAGCAGCACATATGATGGAATACTTGCAAAGATGGGCAGTCAATGCAAGTGAGCCAACCATCTCTTTCTATTCGTATGCTGCCTAGAGCAAGACAGAATGATCCACTGAATTTCAGTTCCCACTTCTCCTTCCTGAGCATCCAAGGAACTAATGTTAACTACATGCACCCTACGGGACACAATTCTGCAATATGACAGCAGTAGTAACCATGTAGCTCCCAGTACAAAAACACTGAACCATGAGGGCTGCCATGGGGAAAATCATCTCAGCCAGACCCACTACAGTAATTTTTTTGAGCATTTATGGATGAGTGCAGTAACACTGGCAGAAAGCTTTCAGACTTAGCAGGGAAGCACCCCATGCCAGCCAGGCAGCACTAGGAAAGGAGATGAACTAATTGCTATTTGGGACTTAAGCGGTTTTCAGGCAGACAGCCTCATTCATTAACTTCCTCTTCAGTCTGAAGAGACAAAAATATACATCTACTAATTCTGAGACTTTGGAATGGCATTATGTAATTTCCTTCTAAACGAAGAAAAGGAACACTATTCTTTGTAGTCTTGTCAACTGCATAGGGATTACTCATGGTGATTACACAGAGTATGGTATGAAATGCAATTTGGGGAAGAGGCAAAACAGTGAATCCTTTCTAAAACTCCTGAAAATTAGTATTTTGCTCCTTAAAAGACTTTTTACTAAAAAAAGCATATATATATATATATTTATAAACCACTATACAATGTATAAGGAAAAACAGAGTGATAAGTAAAGAGAATGACTAGAGAACTTCCTTGGCTAGAGCTACATAATCTTGCCATCATAAAGAGCCCTTTTCCCTATATGTAAAATTATTTCATTAGATTCACTGTATATTAGACATAGAGCTACCTTAAACTTATGTCATTAAATGCCAAAATGGCAATCAACCTTGTATCTTCTCTTGTAGCAATAAAATCTATTTTATTACTAGAACTATACTATTACTAGAACTATTGTATTACTGGAAGGATCAACTATTAACAGGTAATTCAAGTTTTAATAAATGTAGCTCTAATTTAAACAAGTCCTCTGGCAACAGTCAATCTGAAATAACCCAGAAAACAACCCGGACCCAGCAGGCACTGCTTTTTAAACACCTCTCCTCTGAGGATGTGTAAGTCAGGTAGAGCTAGAGCACAGTATGACGTTTCTATAAAAACTGCAACATATTCAATAAAGTGAAAAAAACAAATGTTTTCTTTTGAAGTTGTTTTGACACACTTGACCACCAAAGTGGCTCCAAACAAGTTAGTCCCAAATCCACTCTTAGTTTACTGTATGTTTATTTTACTTCAAGTTTGCAAGGACTCAATCATAATTCCTGCTTAACTGATACATAAACATCCCACCATATCATTACAAAGGACTCCCTTGTGATCCTGTTGACACAAAAAGCCTCAGGCAAAACTGGTCAGGCAAAACAGTAAATAAAGCAGTTTAGGCCAAGCAACTTGCCAAACGTATGTAAGAATGCCAGTCAAAGCCCAGGCTACTGCAACCACCGAACACACACTGCTGCTGAGTCCAGCCTGGGACTTCCCCAGTGCCTGCTCCACAGCAGTATCATATACTGGTTTTCTATGTATTTGTACATATTCCATTTTATTATTACTATTTTCATTAAAGCTGTTTTAGTTTTCTTTTCCAATCCATAAATCTCTCTTCCTTATTCTCCCTCTCTTCCCCTTTGGGGCAGGGGTTAACAGAGAGCATCTGTCATTCGTCTAGTGGATGGCCCTGACCCTAAACCTTGACAAACAAAGCCTTAAGGGGTAAGATACCTGTGATTAAGACATAGAAAATGAAAGCAAGGGGCCCTAATATAGAATCATTTAGGTTGGAAAACACCTTTAAGATCACCAAGTCTCACCCCTTCTTGTTTTATTCCTTTTCTCCTTCTTGTTGAGGATGATAGGACTGCACAATCCTATATTTAGATGCACAGTCCCATGGAAATAGAACAGCCTCACAACATGTTAACAGCATTACTGGTCTGAGAATGCAACTTATTTCAATGTGTAAGTTGAGGTGAATCAGGAAGATGTGTCAGATGGACAAACTCAATGTGTGTGTACGTTACATGGTGCCATTTATGTTATGCTAGTTTTAGATTTGGTAACAGATTTAAGGTCCGATACACTCAGTATAAAGATAAATTGGTGGGTAATAACACTCTCTGTGGGTCACAAGAGAGCAGCTAAGTGAGCAACACCAAGATACTTATAGTTTACTATTTAAGGAGTGATCTTTTTCCCCAAAAAAAACGTAGTTATAGTTAAATTTCTTTAATTTAGCTATTAAATTGTACAGGTGCATGACCAAGCCACTAATATTTTTCCCAAAGCAGTAACTCTTACAAAGTAGAAGACATCATATGCAATTGCTCTTATCTTATAGTTAGCTCAGTTCCTTCCCATCCTTTTCCATAAAGCTCTGAAAAATTACATCTTTCTGGTAATCAGTCTTTACAGTGATAAACATTCACAGGATAATTTGTTCTGAGTAGGATGCCTGCATTTTGTTTGCACTGAAAACAAAATGGGCTCTGAGGCATTTCCTCTTGGCACTAATAGGATTTAAGAGATTTAAATAATATAAAGCAACCTTATGCAACATATCAGAGTTAAATCTGAGCACTACTCCAGTCTATTAGTGGTATTAAGAAGAAAAATTGTGGTATTTGGAAACACTGAATTACATATATTGATACACTTGTTAAATGTGTCAACAACAAGCAGTGGGTCACAGCTGTATGAACAATCTACCTTTTAGAAAACATGAGTTAATAGAAGCAGAAGCTGAGAACCTTCACCTGATGAGTCAGTGACTGGCTCAGTATTTAAGATAAACTCATGAATGCTTTCCTTAATGGATTAAATATGAATAAACTTCTTCACTCCCAGGAATTTAATTAATATACAATTATAAAGCAATTTTAACTTCTATCACGACCACTATTAAACATTTGCCTATTACAACTGCTTTTTATTTACTGGAATATATTCCGTTTGTATGATCTTTCCAGCTAACAAATTTTAATAAAGACATATGCTTCTGTAAAACTGTTCTACATGCATTACTATGGCCTTTTTATGCCGTTAGGAAAGTTAACCATCTTTTGCTGCTATTCTGGTAATGTCAAGGGTTGAGAAGAATACCCTGTATTTTGAGATAAAAGCCTATTTTTTAACAACAAACACAAAGAGAAAAGAAAGTTTCCATAATTTGATCTCAATTAAAACATTAGTTTTGCAACTCTGTTGACTCAGCCTCATAACAGAATGGCAGATGATCTATGGCCATTTTTCACACATCCCCTCCTTTTTAGTACTTCTGTGGATTTCAGAGTATACGAAAAGTGAGGGACAAGAAGAGCTCAAAGTATAAGCATCACCTTGTGAAGAAACTAGGCCTCTTTGTTGTCTAAATAGCAATGAAATCTAATTTAGACTCCTTAACTGTTTTGCCTGAAGAATTTAAAATCTGAATTTAATCTCCATTCTCATTTTTAATTAAAAAAATAATTAGATCGAGCTACGAATTTCAATAAGGCTTATCCTTGGCTACTTCTTATTAAAAAGCTTAATACTGCTTTATACTAAATCAATGACAAAGTAAATACATATTCATGATACCAGTATTCACTGTAGTCATTCTGTGCTTCTCCACAACCCTTTTTTGTTTCACCCTCTGCGAACCTCGTGGATGCTATGAAGAGGCATCTTCAATTGTTTGTGTCTACTAGTCTTCCCAATAATCGAGATGCGATTAAGACCCAAAGCACTTTTTATACATACAGCTGGTGGTTTCATTTTACAATGACTAACTTAAGAAATTTGCTTTCTAAATTTTAGTGACACACTGAGCATCATGATAAAACCCAACCAAACTGTATGCACTCAGCACAGCTCATGTGTTTGGACACTGAACATCTGAGTCAACTGTGAGGATAAACAGAAAAGAGGCATCACTTAAAAAAAAAACAACAAACAACAAAAGCTATGATGAACAACACCCTGTGCAAGACTGACAGTTCTACAGGTTCCCAGGCAGAGGCTTTCCTCCTGCTCCATGTTTGACACACTGCTTCCTTCCAGCCGCCTTTCCCAACTTCATGTGATCAAAAACTCTTCTCTCATTGACCTCTTCCCAGGCAGAGGCTTTTCTTCTGCTCCATGTTTGGCACACTGCTTCCTTCCAGCTGCCTCTCTCAACTTCATGTGATCAAAAAGTCTTCTCTCTTTGACCTCTTCCCTCCACTATGATTGCAACCTTGGCATCATAATTTCCCACCACCAACCTTCCCTCCTTGGTCTCCCTCAAATATACACCATCATGTACATCATGATGCTACCCTTAAATGCAGCTGTTCAGTGAAGCTGTCATTTTACAACATAAAATGATCATTATAAAAGCAAGACTAAAATGAAGAGTTAAACTACACATTTTATGTAACGTTATGATTTGTGATAAATTTCAGGAGATTTACTGAGCACAATGCTTCCTCCTCCTCCCCTCCCCCTTATTACAGCCATCCCAACTCTGACATGATTTCATTCTGGTTTAGGTTTTGGTTTTTTTTTTCATAGACACGATGGCTCTTAAACAGGGCGGTGAGAGGGGAAAGAGGGAAGATGAACGCATTTTTAAGGTAAGGTGATTTTAAAGATGAACACGTACTCTTGAAACATAGGCCAGGACCTATATGAAGAAGAGAATGTTAAAAAATATTTTTCTTCTGTTATCATTTGAACTAGCAAAAATGTTTTAAAAAGAAAGGGCAGCTTTCACCTATTTTTGTCCATGTTTATAATGGGAGTTAGCAATAAGCATGACAGTTTTGATCTCTTTAAAGAGTGCTATATATTTGAATGTGCTGTTGTGGTTTAGACCCTGCAGTGCCAAGGACAACTGGCCCCTTATGAAGCAGGCATGATGTCAGCATGGTATTAAATAACCCACTGGTCAGTTCGGGTGTCTATACCAGCTACAGCTCCCTCTCATTTTCTGGTGAAAATTAACCCTATCCTAGCTGAACCAGGACATTATCCACCCCTTATTCTATACCATCTACGTCATGCCCAGTAGATATTTAACAATTAACACACAGTTGAATTTACTGTCTGTTCTCACCCAGAATTAAGTCCCCTTGAGGTACATATATCAGACCTTTCCATACTCCTGCATGACCCACCAGGTGCAACCAGGTCCTTCAGCAAAAGCAATCCCATGGATGGGCTTGCCTTTGCCTGAAGCAGGACTAACCCAGAGCAGTTTCCCTAATACATTTACATTACTCATTTGCACTACAGGGACTTTATCCCCTTCTACAGTACATGGGAGTTTTGACTGGGCAGGGCCAGTTCGATTGGCAGATTCTCTTGTGTCAGCTAACCAGGTGGCTTGTGCTATAGGTCCTATTGTTTGAAGGTCCCATCCCGCATTGCTTTCAATGTAGTTTTTCACAGTCCATTATACTGTTCAACTTTCCTGGAGACTGGTGTGTGGTAGGGGATGTGATAGACCCACTTGATGCCGTGCTCTTTGACCCAGGCTTCTAGGAGGTTGTTTCCAAAATGAGTCGCATTATCTGACTCAACTCTCTTTGTCTGTGCCAGTCACAATGGGGTTTTTATGCCAGTTCTTCTGCTTATGCTTACTTCAGCTTCCAATAGAGTCAGTTGTTGGGATCCCCCTGTCACCCCGGAGATGCAGATGGGTTCGCCCCCTCTATAGGTTAATGGCATCAGGGTGCACTGTGCATCAGTGTCTACTATAGCCTTATGTTCCTGTGGCTTTGATGTGCCAGGCCATCGGATCCACTCTCCTCCACCTGGCTGGAGGCACGGCCCCTCTAATACTGATCAGAGTCACTCAATTCTGGTGAAAATGACTTGGAGGTCCCCTCAGGAGGCTCAGACATAATATCAGCCCTTTTATTCTGTCCGGGAATTTTCCACTGGAAAGAGCGGCATTCTTCCTGGAAGACTCCCCTTTCATGACTGTTTTCCCTTGCAACTCACGTACCCTTGCAGCTAGGACTGAAGTGGGTTTTCGATCCCACTTCCTCATGTATTCTCCATAGTCATGTAGGTAGAACTACAGGGTACCCTGTGGTGTGTACCCTTCACGGTCTTTTTCTTGGGCGGAAGAGCATCCATTCCTAATAGTTGAGACACGGGCCCATATGGGTGGAGAGTAGGACACATCTTCTTTGATTTACTGGACCTCTCATGACAGTTCCCTCACAGCTGAAACGCAAGCATGTAGAGAGGAAGAAATACTTCCTTCATATCACCAGGGCTGGCCAGCCACCTCATCCACCATTTGTCCCTGGCCATCTCTCCAGGACACTACTGCAAATGAATTGGCATATGATGGTCGTGCACTTCGCAGGAACTTCAGCCCCATGGGTGGTGTGCACTGGACTTGATCCGGATCCATGGGTAACTGCTCATCATTCAGATCATTATAAATCATCTCCAGCACAGCTAATTCCCTCAGATACTGAATACCTTTCTCCATGGTGGTCCACTTGTTTATCTGATAAGTGACATCCTCCTGAAGGGGTACCTTTCCCTTACACTTGACAGGAGTCACCTCCAAAGGCTGAGGGTCTG
>VZZY01018550.1:4738-55306 GCA_013400335.1 Eurystomus gularis | reverse complement strand
AATTAAAAAGCAAGTGAAGGTGGATGTAGTCTTCCATTTGGCAAGTATAGCCTGCATTCATTGTTTTTAGATGCACAGAGCTGTCTGAACTGAGGCCCAGAGTGTTGAAATATGCCCACTGTAGGTGACATCTAGATGGCACTTTCTTTAAGGTACACTGTAAAAATATCAGCTATTACAATGCTAACACCTGATTCCTACAGGATCACAGTAGAATAATGGCTACTCCACAATCACTTTTTCTATTAAAGATTAAGCCATATAGGTTTATATTTTAAGGTATCCATTACCTTTCACTCTGGACCAATCTGACTACAGGGACTCATCCCCCATCTCCCTGTAAAGTTAAAGTTTGAGTATATAATACATAAGTTAAATCCATTAATTCAAACCAAACTTTTCAATCAGAGTGTTAAAAAAAAGTTGAAGAACTTGAAACATCTAGTACATGTCAGGCATTGAACTATTCATACATCATATTCGGTGTGTGAGAGACAACTCATTGCTCAGTTTCTACAGAAGAAAAATTTAAAATAATATTTGATTACATTCCATAGAATAATAATTTTGAATCATATTTGATTAGTACTTCGTTAACCCACTACCAAACTTGCTGTGAATAATCACAGAAAGCTACAAAGCTAAGTAAATAAAGTAATTATTATTATTATCATTAATACCAATAGAAAGACCTGGTAGTTGTAAACAAAAATATTTTAATGGAGTTCTATGCTATAGTTGTTTTACTTGAAGTTAAAGCCAGGATGGCTGTGGGTTTATACTGAAAAAGGAGAGTACTGTTGTTTAGTATATAGTATTTTATAGTATATAGTATTTTACAGTGATTTACCATGTGGGTATTTATGATGATGGGTATTTACTATTATACTGAGCCACTCTAAAACTTCCTACTTTGATTATTCAATGTAAAAGGACAGGGGATCTCTAAAATGAGACTGAGTTTCTGTTAAATAGCTCTGACTTGAACTTCATAGCGCGGCTTCTGTGTGAAGTCATGGCCTGCAGAAGGCAGTTGTAATTCTGCTAAGTTTGCTGTGTGCAGGATTTTGTCCTACATTCTTGACTGCATTCAGGAAAGGCAGAGGGGGAGAAAATTTTTCACGGGGAAAAATCAGAGGTCCCTTCACAACCTCATCACTTTCTTCCTACCTTGCAATATTTTGCTGTCCCTGTGAGACCATTCGTGGCCAGTCTTTATATCAGCTTTTCAAAATCGCAGCAGTGACCTTGAAGTCTCAGCCCCCCTGCCAGAAAAATCTTGTTTGTGTGGTTCTGACCCAGCTGATTTTATTGGTTTGCTATTCTTAAATAATCTCACCTCACTGCAAAAACAAAAAACTCTCACAATTACAGTTGTGAGAATTATATTCACATAGAGTGTTTTGGGCTGGAAAGGACCTTTAAATATTATCTAGTCCAACACCCCCGCCATGGGCATGGGCATCTTTCACAAATGCTCCGAGTGACATGTTATGCTCTAAAATGATATGTTTCTCTCTGGTGCATTATAGCCTAGAGAACAATTGGAGCTAGAATACAATACTATTACGCAGAAGGATTTGGAGGTTGATTCTCTGCTGTTTTGAACCATGTGTATTCAGCTGTCTGTGTGATAAATGGGTGTAAACAGCTATTGTTCTAACTCCATAACATGGTGGATCCACTCTACAGAGCTGTAAGTGACAGCAGCAGGGAGAGAGCAAAGGGTGATTGCTTTCTGACCAACAGAAACCAAGATAACATCAACAAAAAAGGCAATAGGAACAAAGTCAGGTTATCACTATTTTTATCTGTTCCACTGCCTGGAGTATATCTCCAGGTAAAGAAAACTGGCACCCAAAAAAAGAGCGGAAGGGGCTGGGACATGTAAGATGTTAGCTCCTTAATGCTTGATGAAATGAAAAAAAACTCACAAGATACAGCCTCATCCACCAAAAGCTACTTTACATCTCTATCATCCTCCTCTCCATCACTCAGAAGAGGATGTAGAAGAATATGGCATTTTTGGTTCAGTAAATGGTTCATAAATTGAAAAAGAAATACTTTACAAAGATATTACTTCTGCTACTACTTCTATCACATCAAGATAGTAGAACTCGGAAGCTGAACTCTGTAACACAAAATGCAAATTTAATTTTAAATTTCAGGTCAAATGGAAAACATTCTAAATTCCAGGACAAAATATAGTTTTCAATTACTAATTAATCAGTGGTATCTGAATCCTATTTTCATTACATTTCTTTTTAAAAATATTGTTAATGTTTAATAAGAAAAAATCTTTCTCATGATTATGGTAAAAATAATAACATGAAATAACATTTCAACATTTCAAGATTAATTTAGACATTAGAAAATCTTGAATGTGAAATATAGTCTGTGTGGTTTAGTGTGGTCTCTTTCTTTTTTTTCCTCATTCCCTTGACTGTAATAACTAGTTTAATACTATTGCAATTTCACAGATAATTCTTGGTTTCCTCCACAGCCATCCTCCTTTGAGAATTCTCACTCTTCAGAGAATACGAAGACAAAGTTACACAGTTTTACTTAATAGTCCAGGGATTTAGGAATAGGAAGAATTTTTGTTCTCAAGTCAAGAAGCTCTGAGACATCTGTTTAAATTTAAACAGTTAACCCTTGTGTCCCTATTGACTTCAGTGGGAATAATGGCAATCTTAAAGGTAACATGAATAAGTGCTTTTGTTGGTTCAGGACACTACTGCCATTCTCGCTGGAGTTCAGCAATGAATGTATGCAACAGAAAATATGCATGGCACTTGAACCAGAGTGGTTCTTAAAACACAGCACAGTCAGGCCCGTATGCTCTGGAAATAATTCACAATGCTATATTTTTGATGTCTTCCTCCTGAAGTCAGATAAGCGTTGCAAAGCGGGAAGGGTTACACAGCTGCACATACACACATGCTACAAGCTTTTATCTTCTTGTTATCTTACCACACACTGAGCTGATGAGCTTATAAAATTAAGGGTTAGTTTAACAGCACTTTTGAAGAAAAATGTTTTAGGTGTCAGTGTAGAATAGTTCTGGTAGAAAAAACAGCCACCTCCAGCAAAGTTTAAAACAAAACAAATGCTGAAAAAGGCCAGAAGGTCTACAGAGCCCATACAGGGTATTATTTCTAAAGACCAGTGACAGGGCTACTGTCACAGAGGGATCACCATCTCAGATTGTGCAGTTGCAGTTCAGTAGGAGCAGACCACTTTTCAAGTTGCCTGTTACCCTGAGAGAGGAGTAAGATAACTCATCCTGTGCAAGTATGGATTAGTTTTTTTACTGTGGGTAGTTATCAAAAAATCAGCAGTGCAGCCAGCACAACTGCCTCCCCATGTTCCCACCACTGAAAGATATGGGTGAGAATGGTATGGCTCAGAGGAAAGTAGCATTAAACCTCCTATACTAGGTTTGACCAGAGGTTTGTAGGGCTTCATAAACCACCGTCAATTTGTCAGTAGCAGAAGATTACAGAAAAAAAAATAAAGCAACTGTGCTTATGTGATGAGATCAGGAAGTTAACTTGGCTGACAGTACTTAGTTTTCAACTGAATTAGTTTCCTGGGCCAGCTGGATCAAGGGACAAGGCTGCAATACTTGCCCAGGGTGGGAGGAAGTGCAGTACTTATACCGTCTAGAACTGCTGTGAAACTGCAATCTAAGAACCAGGGCAATGTCTCTCACTGGCATACTTCTTCCAATCTTTGGCTAATCAGCAATCTAGAGACTCTCTGAGGCAAAGGATGGGTTCGGACTGTCATGGTTAATTGCCACTAATAAGCCCATCCCTTCTGCATTTGATTAGTGTCTCTTTGAGCCTGTTGTACACCTAACATGCCTGTGGCAGTTGGTTCTACAGTGTCCTTAAAAAAGTACTTTCCTTTTAATACAAGAAAAACATGCATATCTTTGTTCCTCTGTCCAGTCACATAAGGCAGTCACAACTGAACCCCAGATCTGGTCACTGAGCAGTTCTGAAAACAAACAAAAATCAAAATACTTGAAATGGAAACTGCAAGTTTCTTAGGTAACTTGTCTTTTATCCTCAGTCTCTCATTTTCTCAAGCAGTACTGTAATTTAGGGGTTTTGTCAAATTAATCAGTTTTCCCCCCCTCTAATTATCCACAGCAATAATCACCAATGAATGGCAAGAAATAAATTATTTCAGGATTGATCTCAATGCTGGAAGAAGTTATAATATTATGCTTTCAACTGTGATACAAGAAAACTGCGTAATGGTATTGGTCATTCCATTATAAGTTTCACAAATAGAGCATGTACAGGCAATGCCAGTCTGCTTTCTCTTTAGCAGCTGAAGAAGATTATTTATGTCTTTGCATACTTCAAGCTTATGTCCTGACCCTATATTTAATAAGCCCTGTTCCTTGAAACAACAAAGTTATACATAGGATTTGTGTTCACATAACAGAGAGCCCTGTAACCAGATGTTCTGTCCCAGGAATCTGTTTCACCATGTATGTCCGCTCTTATGAAAATTTTTGAGTGACTGATATAGCTAAGGAAGAAAAAAGTAATTTTTCAAGAAATCACCGAATTCAATGCTCTTTAGTGGAAAATCTGAATTCTTGCTGTATTTGCTGCAGAGATTACAAAAATCCTCCTTTCTAAGGCAGATGGGGATCATACTTATGATCTTTTTTGTATATATGAAATATGAACATTTTGAAATCTCTGCACTGGAGTTTTATCATCTCAGTTACTCAGTTGCAGTTACTGTAGAAACAAGGACAAGCTTTGCATTATTAACTAATGTGTTTTTTTCCAGACTGAAAAAAAAACTGTTTCTTTTGGCATATTGTCACTTTGGGTAATCTTAAACAAGGGAAAATCCTGAAAGTAGGCTTACTGTTTTAGTAAACCTGGTTTTGATTTAAGTTCAGGGCTCTCATCTCTCTGTTGGCTTTTCAATATGCTTTTCATTCTATTCCAAATCAGAGCTCCTCTGGACAGCTGTGTGTGTTGTCTACTGCTGGATAGTTTGTTTTTCTCCGTTACAAACAGTAAACCTGTCATACTGTAGTGAAGCCTTGAGATTTCACTGTCATAGCTAGAGGACCTCAGTTAGTTTGCATTATGTCTGAAGTTTTGGAGTCAATTAGGTTAACACATGAATAGACAGGTACTGCAGGCTTCATTACAGTATCAGATATAGAATGGTGAATAACAAATGCCACTTAATTACAGCTGCCAATTCAAAGAGTCACATAAGGTTAAGTATATTTCTAAAATAAGTACAATAAATTCCCATTTGGATAACTAAAATTAAATATCCAAATCTTTGTATGAGTTCCTAAATAAAAGACTACTCTTCTTAAAGCTGGCAAGCTACTATGTCTTCCACTAAAGTAAAAAAGATGTTCTGATAGTTCAGAGTGATCCTAGTAAAGACACTTCATATATGGGGTCTTTTTGCTCCTCCATCTCTTCAGGCTCCCCCTAGTTATAAAAATCTATCCCATTTTCTTGATTCTACTCAGATACCTTTCTTCCTATGGATGCTCCTTCAACCTTCCCCCTGACATAGCCCTGTAATCAGTATTTTAAAATAGGTAAGTTCTCAGAGTATGGCTGAAAAGGTAACAAATTTTTGTGGCTAAAGAAGTAAACAGATCAAAAGTAGCTATGGAAATTTTTTGGTAAAAAATTGACAAGGTCAACTCCCATTTAAGTTCAAAACCAATTAAACTGAATAGAAGATAGGAAGTTACTGTTTTCCAAACATGTCTGTGTGACTTTATAGCCTATGACCCTTGGCTACTTTAATGAGACTCAGGTCAGGTCCATAACACAAAATTTTGCTGGAACAGCTATGTTGATGAGGAGGGTGGTAAAGTGTGATGTGTGATTGACAGAACTGTGCTGGTGAAATTGCTAGTGTAAGCACTGTCATATTGACAAAAGTACACTTTTGCTGATGCTTCCTTTTATTCTGAGGAATGTGGAAGGGAGAGAGGGAAGGAGAGAGGTAGCATAAGATTAAATGAGTCTAGGCAAAGCACAGTTTTATTTGTATAAAATGCATTCATATTAGGAAGGCTTTGCTGCTAGAGTGTATAAATGATTAGAATCAGCCTGTCAATGACAGTATGTCACACTGGCACTTCAAATATATATATTAGTGTTAGGGCAGGATAAGTAGGTGTCATACAAAGAGTCTACATTTACAAAGAGGTCTCTGACACTTCCTTTTAAAATGAAATTATAGTGCACAGAAAAAGGAAGAGTCACACTGTCACTGAAGAGGCATCCCAGATTTTTACATGGAACTGAAAAATCTCCATATTTGGCACCCAGGGATCACAGAAGTCTGTGATAGTTTCAACAGAGTTGCAATTTAAAAAGCTGAAAAGTAATAGAAGTGGGAGAAGACGCTAGTATATTATCGATTGATATATCAGAATACCTCTTTAAAGAAATTATGCAATTAGGTTTTAATCTGGGCACCAAGTACCCAAAGAAAAGAAGTGACTCATTTAGAACTATCAGTTTTATTGGGTAATTACTTTAATTAGGTAGTTTTTGAAAACTGCACATTATCTACATGGCAGATCAGAATTGTTTTGGTCTATTGAGTAATTATTTAATTAGGCCACATTTAAAAAACTGTTTATCTCCCATATAATGGTTGGAACCAGCTCCTTCTGGTTTATTTTGTAATTATTTAATGAGGCCAAATTTATCCATTGCAAAAAATCCTTTCCAAGCATAGTGTTACTCTGTACTGCAGAGGAAAATAAAAATTTAAAGAATTCTAAGGTGGTTTAATAAGAATTTACTACATGCGGGCAACAAATGTCTTTCATTGGCAATGTTACAAGGGCTAAAGCAAGGAGGACAGAAAGGTTATGGCCTGTGTAGAGAAGTACCAGTGCAAAAGACTAAGAATTAATAAGAAGGAAAAAGTGTGTTGCTTTTGTTAGACCATCCATGCAAAGGTAAAAATGAAAAGCAGCCAAAAATCACCTTTTCTTCATCTGGCCAAGGGAAAATGAATCAAGGATACAAGATATTCTGACAAGGTAAAGATGATTCAGAGTTCTTAATTAAACACAGATAAAAGATCAAAGCAGCAGCATGTTCTAAGGAAACATTGTTTCTTTGGAAAAAAATTGGCATGGATTAGAGGGGAATGATGATCCAACATATATTTGAACTAGGGAAATCTGCAAACTAGATATGATCCTGTCAACACTGAAGTCAGTGCCACAACTTCCACTCATTTGAATGGGAGAAAATCTGAATGTGTGCCTTTTCAAAAAATAAATGATATTTTGCAAGGAGCCTTCTAGCAAAATAGGCCTTACAGAAATTGCTATTCCCAAGTATTCTTAAAATAATTATTTTTAAAAATTATTTTTGTGGTAAATGCATGGATAAATGTGTGTTTTTATAAGATATTTGATCATAATATTCTTAAAAGGACAGTTGGAAAATATGGAAAGAGTGCTGCAAAGCCCAAGACTCTTCCTGAACTTTTGTATATGCAGGAGGCAAGATTCTTATCAACCATCCACAGACATATGATTACATTTACAAGTGCTGGATTTCATGGGGTGGTGATGCTTTTAAAACAAAGAAAGTCTGAAGATACACAGAAACTATTGACATGGGAGAAATACAAGACATAAGCAGCATCTACCTATGGCGTTCCATTGTGAAGAATGATATTCTTCAGATGTCATTGCATGATTTTCTGATGATTGATAAAGGAGCAAAAGTGGAGGTAGAACAGTTTTAAAGTAAAAGGAATGGAGTGGAAATTGTGATAGTGTTGCTGTAGCTGTCATGTCTAACCTTCCCTTATTGAAATAGCAATAGAGTTTCAAATAAAAAGATGAGACTCATTTCTGTAGGTCTCATATATGAGACCTTTGCCCTGAATCCATCCAGAATTATGGCAATTTAACAAATTACTACCCATTAGTAGAACTGCAGGAACTGTCTGTGTGCACACTGTGAGTCTGTGTCTGGCAGGGGGTTTGAGTCTGTTCACCAGAGATTTATTTTATGCCACATTATCTCAAAACCAGGAAGAGCTTGTGAACATTCATAGTGCTAACAGCAATTGAGCCACCCTAGCACTGCCATGAGTCTGAGCCGGTAGGCTCCTGAATTACTTGGAAGAATTTACTTGACTCCTGAAGACAGGTGAGTCACAGAGCTCAGGGGTCGAAGGCTTTTAAATCCACAAAGCATCATGAGATTATCACATTTGAGCTCCCATAAACTGTTGATTTTCATCCACTTGGTCTTTATGGGGACCAATGGTTTGTGTTTGTCTGTACACGACTGAGGTCTCAAAGGAAAAGACAGAAAAAAAAAATAAAGAGGATGAAATAAGCAAAAGCTCATGCTGCCCAAACTGCTCCTAAACTGGATTTAGATGGATTCTAATCCATTTGTATTAATTCTTCTCTCCACTTCTTGGATAAGTGGCTACCTAAAAAGATCCAGCTTAACAGTTTTTAAAACTCCCCAGGCCTCAGTTCCTTAAAGGGTAATGCTTCCATATTGAAGTGAAAAAAATTGCCTTTCTTGGCTTAATCTCAGGAGGTCCTTCTTTCCTTCAGACATTCCTTCTACTATGTTCTCTGAGTCTATCCAGACTATTGTCTCTTGCCAGAATCTCTTCTGAGCTTTGGTGGAAAAAGCACCTACACACGACTCTTCACTTGACTATTTTTCCTCTTTCAGTCTCTGGGTGTTGTGGCAGATTTCCCTTTCCAAGGAAAAATCTCTGTAAGAGTCCAAGAGTAGGAAAGTTCAAGGAGTTTCACTGTTTCCCTCACATCATTCTTTGTGTCAGTGTGGAGAGGGAACAAGGCAAGAATGGAAGGAGGAAAAAGGGCTGGATGGTTGAACTTTGAGTATTTAAAGTGGTTTGGTCCTTAAAATCTTGAGAATCCCTGAGGTCTGCTAGAGTCTGGGATCATTCTTTCCTACAGCTCTGTACCTCTTCACACGTCCTCAATTAATGACTCTATCTTGGAGAGTGTCTCATGGCAGGATGCTCACCCTACCTAAGACGTACTTTAGTAGTGATGCTGAGTTGGCTTAAGTGTGGTAGAATGGAGGGCTCTAGAAAGTGGCAATCTCCTTGCACAGCATTTATAGTGTATCTTCCTAGGCTTTTGTTGCTCAATGAAAAAAAGACACTTGACTTTCTTCTTTCTTAAAGCCAATAGCTCAGTACTAAAAGGACAAAAAGGAAATAGTCCTAGCTAGGACCTCTTTGGTCAACATAAGCTGAATCAAACTCAAGACTCATCTTCCGTGCTTTTGGCTGCTTCCTATTCCTTGTGTCTCTGATAAACCCCGTGTGCCATAGGGAAATGCCCAGGGCTGCTGGTGTTATGCCCCCTTCGAAGCACTAAAGCAATGAATAGCCTGTTAAGAACCTCAAATGTGATTTCTCCATCATCTGGAATAAGAAATAATTTGTACATTTTTTATTTTTAGCTAAATTTTAGCTATTTTTAACCTCTCTAATAAAAGGCATCAATATGAACTCTATGGTATTTTGCTTGGATTCATACTGTTTTAGAATTACACAAGAGCAAAAAATCTGTTTGAAAATATTAAATTGATTCTTTAATACATACAAATAACTCAGAGTGCCTCTGTTTATTTGTATGTAAAATTTGGGAAGGGAAGGAAAATGCTTTTGGGCAGTCCTTCATAAGCCAAGTTCAAGTTTTGATGCCAAGTATATTTTTACAAGTTGGTTGTAAACCTTTGGTAAATATTTCTATTGGATTACTAACATAAGCTGAACTACAGAACCAAAAATGTTCTGCCAGGGTTCTCAATTGTGGCAAACCTCAATAATATGCATGCAAATAGTTACGGATTTAAGGAGACTGTGTCACATTCTGGCAAAAGTTGCCTAAATCATGCTTCAGGAAACCCTCCGAAGTTCCCAGTTAGTGCTCTCAATTTTCTTTCCAGCATGGTTGATTGCCAGGATATTTGTGCATGGATTAGATTTTATTGCCTCATTATATTTGACTGATTTATGTAGCAGCATCTGTGTAACGATGAGCGAACCTTTAAAGGTTTTGGAGGTTTGGTTTACTGCAGGGAAAAATTCTTCAGTTTTCATTTCACTATTGGTTTGGATTTCCTGAAAATGGGCTTTCTCATCACATTTTCCCCATTTCCCTATTTCCTAGTAATAAACCTAGCTAAAACAACATGCTTGCACACAGTCAAGATTTACAGAGGTTTCTCAGAAGCGCTCTGGTTGTCATTCTGGAATAGTGGAATTTCCCTAGCTTGTAAAAGGAAATTTTAGGGTAGTGACAGCTTGTTTCAGTATGTTTGTAATGCTGTTTTCTCTCTGAGGAGTGCAGTGGAGCATTTTTAATGCTAGAGAAGCAGAAAGAAAAAAGTTAATGAAAGTGTCTGTCTCTGTGTTGACCAGTGAGGATCATGTGTTGTTGAGGAGCTGCTGAGGAGTTACTGAGCAGCGGGAATGGCTGATGCCATTTTCCTTTGCACTGGGAGGCTAGACAATGGACAGAGACTGAGGAAGCCTGTGGTGGGCAGAGACACAGGGCAGGTGAAGGGGCACCTGTCAGAACACATGGGATGGTGGCTTGCCATGGAGGTCAGCCAGGGGCAGTGGGAACTTTCTGGGAGAGCAGTCAGCATCTGTCTCAGCCCCAGGCAGGAGTAGATCAGGCCCAGCCCTGGGCATCAGGCACCTCACCTGGGGCCAGGCACAGTCTGGGATATTGGCCTGTGAGTTGGTCAACAGGGCAGGGCTGCACCTAACATCCCCCCACAGGGAGTGCCTTGGGGCACTGAAAGGGTATCATGGGCTATGGCCAGGGTTGGGGAGGCTCTGGGGGACTGGGGAGGGACAGGGAGGCCCATAAGTGCCCTCAGCCTTGACAGTATCTGCCAGAGGGAAACCTTGGTACCAGCACTGCCATAGCTTTCAAAGCTGAAAACTGTGACCTAGTGCAATGTAAGTAATATGTAGGTCCATCAAAACCCTCAGGACAAATTTCCTGGAAAGTGGCCAGAAGCAGCACTGATGTCTAATCTTGCAGGCCAGTTCCCGCATGTTGCTGAAGCAGCTGTCCTTTGGGCTGAACTCAGTTCCACCAAGCTCACACTATGACACTAGTGTGTTGCAGAGCTTAGCTGGAGGGTGGGCATGTGGTCCCTTGTCACCAAGGGACTGAGGAGATGAGGTGGGAGCTGAACACAAGCCTCTGGGAAATGTCTTAGGCTGAACAATAAGGTGTTTTGGGGGTGTTAGAGTCTGCTGGCTTTGACAATCACTTGCTACATGGGTTTTCTGGATCACTTTCTTGGACTTCACTGCCTACATTTAATCCAACTCCCATTTCAGGCACAAAGTAGGTGCTCTGGATCTCATCATGCAGTCCTTTCTCCATTACCATGCTCAAAGAAAAGCCAGTGGCAATGAACAAAACCTACCAACCTGTTGGCAAGTGGCATTCAATATGTTTTTTTGGGTGTTTGGATTTTTTAGGAACAAAAGCTAACTTCTGTTAAGTGCTTTCTCAATTCTTGCCACTGAGCTAAAAGTGACAAAGTGGGTGCTGACGGGAAAACCCTCCATCACTGTAATGCCAGAAAGTTATTATTCTGGGGCTGTGACTGAGGGGAGAAAAATGTTCTCTTTTCTCCTGCCATTGTGTCATGTGTCATTTACAAAGCTTCTCCAAACAGCTATTATGTTTAAAGAGGAAATTAAAGACAGCACAAAATCTTTCAAATAATGTAAACATATGTGTTCTCTAGAAAGTATGGTTAGTTTAGCTCTTTCTCCTTCTGCAGATTTGGAGGTATCTGAACTTGGTTTTCTCAGGCTGACTCCAGAGCTGGCACTGGGTGAGTGGACACTGTAGGTAGCTGAAATTCAAAAGCAGCCCCAGAGCATTTTTGTTGTCTCTTGTTACACAGTGCCCCATGGATTTCATAAACTTTGTCAATGCAGAGCACACATCTCTGTACTGTACTCTTTTATGCAATGCAGACTTGCCTTCAGGTTTAACACACCTCACAAACTCATCCCACATCACCGGAGGGGGTGGAAATCTTAGATTTAAAGCCTGGATTTAAACAAAAATATAATTTGTCTCTCCATTTAGGGAAAAGTCCATTTGCTTCCGAGATCCTCACCATAGAATAACACCAGGTCTAAATAGATTTTAATTATTATTAAAAATATTGTCCCGGATTCTCAAAAGTCTCACATTATATGTCAGTCCATGAGAGGTAATGGGGCTGCATGACATGCGGATCTCACCCAGCATCTCTGGTAGCTGGAGCATTCAAACGTTCTTAGTGACTTTCTGCGAGTCACCTGGGTTGTCATATGAAATATATAACAAAAATGCACAGTATCATTCCATAAATTTATTCTACTTTCTTTCAGGTGGTGGTTCAGATTAGAACATGTACAAGGTTTGATCTTGTTCATTATTTGCTTTGTATTTAAAATTTCCTTCCATTTTGCATGTGCATGCAGCTGTATCTTCCGCTGCCCAAAATTTAAGATGAAAAATTCCAACCCTGGTATTCTGGGGTGTAAGCTCTCTCTCTTTCTCACTCTCTCCAGCCTCCTCCTCCTTCCTTCCTTCCTTCCTTCCTTCCTTCCTGCCTGCCTTCCTGCCTGCCTTCCTCCCTCCTTCCCTCCCTCCCTCCCTCCCTCCCTCCCTTCCTCCCTTCCTTCCTCCCTTCCTTCGTCTGTACCTGTGGCTTTCTATTAGTATGGAGTGTTAAAACCATAGTAGCAGACCAATACTTTACTTAATCCTACTCTCTCTTGTCACAGAAGAAGCAGTGTGGTTCTGAATAGCTCACTATTCCCATAAAGTCTCAAGCTTAAAAAAAAATACACCTCCCTCCCCACTAATCTTCTTTATGATTTGCAAACGCTGTCAATTTTTGCATAGATTAACCTGTGATGTTTTGATATGTACGTTTGATGTGTGATATACAAAGGCTCTGCTGAGATTCTTGGTTTGATTTCAAGATAGAGCCACACTTATTGCTTTCTTGAATATTCAAAATTTCAAAATAAAGGCAATGCCTGTGGAAATTTCTGGGGTCTTCTCTTTCACAAATAGGAAGTAGAAGCAAGATGAAGAATATAAGAAAAATTATTATTTTTTTTTTTTTTTCTCTCTCTCTGAGGGCTTTAATTGTTCCTACAACAAGTAAGCTATGGTATGTTTTATTGTCTGGGCTCAGACTTTACATTTAGTTTTCTCTTTCTAACTGTACATTAGTTTTCTCTTATCAGGCCTATACAAAGTCAACTCCTAGCTTGTAAGGATGGAGTTATATGCTTGTCTAACTTGTTCAGCTGCCTCCAAAACTGGGCTCTGTTGATGAGTTTTAAATTCTGTGTCCCTTTGGGGTGTGAAGATATGACCTACTCCTTAGTGCCACAGTTGCTCTAAATATGGTTGCAAACTCAAACTGATCATTCTCTTTCAGAAAATAAATGCAGGAGGAATGTAAATAAACCCAAAGAATATTCATACTTAAACAGTGGTGAGTGCTTGTCAGAAAGTTTATTATGGTATGAAAATAAAGTCATTTATTCTTTCATATATGTTCAATATTTTCACTAAATCCACAATATGCTTGGAAGTAATCAGGATACAATCACTAAACTAGAAGCTTTTCTCTTCAGAATCTCATGTAAGTTCATGTATTAGCCTTTTCCTTGCAAAAAGGGATGTGCTTAATTCATAAAAAAATATTTTCTAAAATTACTTCCCTGTAAGAAACAGACTCCTTAACGTTAACCTTAATAAAAAGATTAGTGAGTTGTTTGCAAATTACTACAAATTAGGCATTTGTATAAATTGTTTGATCTATGGTGATTTTCTTTGCACCAGTGGAACATATAGTATTCATGATGATGTACACATCATTGTCAATGCAAATGTCCCACCTTTTGCCAAATAAATCTGCCCAAATTTGTTAGAGGCAAGTGCGCTAAAAGGAGGGCAAAATATCCTTAGTACTGTATAAATTATCGAAGAAGAATTTTCTTGGAATAATTCTAATCATAAAATTTTGCAGATTTACAGAGTTTAACTGATGAGACTGAAAACCAGGCAGGAGCATCCAATTTCTGTTCTGGCTCCTGGCATATCATTTTGCCTGGTTACTTCTGACTGGAAAATTAGAAGTTATGTGTTTTCTTGTGCTTATTTTTATGTAACATTTTGATTTGAAGATATAAAGAGAGAGCATATGTCAATTCCTTTGAGATTTTGTTCTGATGGTGAATGACCCTCTTAAAAATCTACTCCTTCTATTGTTTTGAAGAGGGTTGACTTTTCTTCCAACCATTATTATTTGCTATACCTTAACAGAGCTTATATTTGCACTGTTAATATCTCAGTCAAGTCACCTCTATGTCTTCTGTTTGATTAGTTAACCAGGTAGAGGTCTGTAATCCCTTAATTTTAAAGTATTTTGTATATAACTTGAATAATTTTGGTGGCCATTTTTTTTCTGCATCCATTCCAAATTTGAAAAGTGCTGTTTTAAAACATAAGCACAAAGAACCACTATGCTTTTCAGGAATCAAACTCCATCCAGGTTTTACATTCACAGTTAAAAAATGCTACTGAAAAATGTGAGGCTTGTGAAGGAAATAGTGCTGCCAAAAATGGTGGCTCTTACATAAATAAACTACATCATTGAAGTGCTGGGGCCTGAGTTGTGGGCCCCAAGTTGGAGCTGACCTGTGAATGAATCACAGCCTAGCAGTATGTTTTGTTTTTCTTATTGGCTTCGTGTTTCAGAGGCAGGACCTCGCCCACCTGTGGCTCTGCCCTCACCCAGGTGGTCATGGTTGGGGTGGTGGACTATATTAACCAGGAGCCAATCTGTTGGAAGAACTTCTTGTTGGGAGTAGCTTCTGTTGGAGCTGGTTGCATCTTGCTGAGCTCTCTCAGTGGTGTCCTTCCATGTGAAGGGCCACTGAGGGAGCCATGTCTCTGTTATGTCCAGCAGGTGATGCTGGCGCCATGGTGGGCAGCAGAGGAGAATGGGCCCACAGGAACCTATGGCAGGACTGTCTGAAAGAAGACTTCTGAGGGGATGTTGCTGAGTTCAGTGTTGGCCTCTGTGATCAGGCAACTGATGGCAGCATAAAGTGATGATGGCTGAACCAGCACAATAATTATAAAATGTTTCTTATCTGAATTCCACTGAAGTCACTGGAAACCATCGTTATGAACCTTGAGATCTGTTCTTTATTCATGCTGTTTGCTTCTTTTTACAAAGGAAAGTTCATAGATAACCTACTATGTGTACTCAGACACAGATCTTTTCATTATATATTTTGGCCTTTGCTAGTTATCTAATGATTTGATCATCTCATCTTTTAGGTTGCTTAATATGTGTTTTCATGCTCTATTTTTGTCCTTTTGGTAAAATGAAGATCAAGATGAAATCTCCCTAGCAGCTGGGAAATGTACACTTGGGAACTACTCACTGTTTATTCCTGTTACGGGGAGATATATAGATACATTTTCAATGCAGCTTTAAGCGTTCTCTCTTCATTGTTATTAATGTCATTTAAATCACAGGGAATTACACTGTCTTCCACAAACAGTGACTGAAGTTGGGCCAAAAGTAACTTTATAGAGGTGACATTTCTTCTATTAGTGCAAGGAGAGGACTATGTCTGTTCATACTTGCTTGGAGCTTTCTTGTATTGTGTGTTGCAGCGGAGTTCATAGGGTTCATTTTGCATGGAGGCACAGAATTCTTGCCAAAGTAATCCCTTACATAGACTCATTTGTCACTCGGGTATCATGGACCTGCTACATATGATGTTGGGACAGCAGTTACACCAGACCCTGAGAATATGAAATGGAGGCCATCTGGAGATCTGGATAATGTTTCATTGTGCAGCTGAAAATTTGCATTTGTTATTTAAAGACTGTGAAGATCTCAGAGAAGTTGTTTAGCTGAAGCCAATTAGTTCCTTAGAAAGAAGAAATGGAGTAAATTTGACATAAACTGATACCAGAGTTGACACTGTGAAGTCAAAGCAGCCGTACCAGTTTTACTAAGAAATGTATCTACTTTCCAATCCCTTCATGCCTCTGATGACTGAGTTATTCTACATGTCTATATGTGCAGTTTGAAGTCTTTTTAAATACCATTGTGTATTTAAAGACAGAATTATGGGCAGATCCTGAAGTTTTTTCATATAAGCCCAGAGTATGCAACCTACCAGTTTTTGGCTTTGACTACTATGCACTCTTTCATAGAATCATAGAATGTTTCAGGCTGGAAGGGACCTCTAGAGGTCATCTAGTCCAACCTTCCTACACAAGTAGGGACATCTACCTAGGTCAGGTTACTCAGAGCCTCATTAAGTCTGACCTTGAATGTCTCCAGGGATGGGGCCTCCACCACCTCTCTGGGCAGCCCGTTCCAGTGCTCTATGACCCTCATGTTAAAGAACTTTTTTCTAATATCCAACCTAAATCTATCTTTTCCTATCTTAAAACCATTACGCCTTGCCCTATCACTACAAACCCTTGTGAATAGACCCTCCCCTGCCTTCCTGTAGGCCCCCTTCAGGTACTGGAAGGTCAGTATAAGGTCCCCCTGAAGCCTCCTCTTCTCTAGGCTGAACAGCCCCAACTCCCTCAGCCTGTCCTCATATGAGAGATGCTCCATTCCCATGATCATTTGGGTGGCTCTCCTCTGGACACGCTCCAATACATCCACATCCTTCTTGTGCTGGGGGCTCCAGAACTGGACGCAATACTCCAGGTGAGGTCTCACCAGGGCAGAGTAGAGGGGCAGAATCACCTCTCTTGATCTACTGGCCACAGTTCTCTTGATGCAGCCCAAGATGTGATTTGCCTTCTGGGACTTATGCAGAATATTTCTCTTTGTATTTAAGAAATAATTTATTTTTCCCTTTTTTTTCAATTTTCTTTTTTTTTCTCCCACCTGTGGTATTTCTTTACCCTTGAGTTTCCTTGGTGTACTTACTTTCACAATGCAGTTGCTTTTACCAGAATAGTGAAGACACAGCCTTCTGTCAGACTTCTACTTAATCTACTTGTAACAGGAGGTTTTAATTCACTGTTTTCAGTGTTTAGTAACTACAGAGCAAATCATACCTCCTGCTGAGCTGCTTCTGAGGTATTGTGACTAATGGAACTGAGAGTGATGCTTGCCTTATAACAGCAGTTTGAAGGGGCAACAAGAGCTCTGCAATGTTAGCAGAGATAAACTTTGAGTAAAAAAGCCAGGTCTTTCAGCATGTAATATTGATTTCCCTAAATGTTCAATATTGATCTCTTTTCTTGCTGAATTCCCACATTTTGATCAAGGTGAGAAAGTGTGTAGAATCTGTTAGGAGATTCTACAGCAGACAGGATCTTGCAGTTTAAAGGTGGGTGCTTAGTAGCTCTAATACTACTTTATTCTCATAGTGGAAAATAAAGATCATAAGGATGTTGATGCCTTAGTATTTTTCTAAGATATTATTTAATTCAAAATTTATAAATAATAATATAAATCCACTCCCTACTGGCTTGAATGTGTATATTTTCATTGAATTGAGCGCTTCTGTAGACAGCACTGAAAATGCAGTCTTACTGCAAATCTTTATTAGTGGTTTTGTAAATCATATGTGCGTTTCAGTTCAGTGAAAATTATGCAGGAGAGCGAAACACTTGGTATCCTGTGGAAAGTCAGTTTATTGAAGTATCATTTCCATCTCTTTAGCAGTATACCTGGTGTCAGCCTTCACAGTGTTTGTGCAGTCACTGAGAGATGAAAAATGCAACTGTCTTCCTCCTGGGGCAGGATCATTGGTATGCTGTAGCTGACAGCTAAGCCACAGATTATGCTCAGGGAAATCTCACTAAACACCTTAAGCATCTACCCTTTTCATTAATGGATTTAAAACAAACTGGAAGTATTGTTGACAAAGCTTATTGAAAATATGCTACAGATATGAGAGCAGGCGCTACCACTGTTGGAAGTGGGGCAAACAGTTGGATCTGTCTGAAATATTACCTGCCTTACTACTGTTCTGTTCAAACACTTTATGGTCTTTCACAATATTTACCTTCACAAAACCCTGTAGTGGCAGCTGTGCCTTTATCTCTGATTTACAAGGGAGGAAGTTAGGGTATAGCTAAAGACCTTGCCTGAAGTCATTCAGGAAGTATATAGTGACTAGGGAAGTTAAATGCTAGATTAGTTCCCTGTTCATTAGACCTTTCTTCCTCATTAAATAACATTTGTTTTCATAGATGAAAATGAAGGAGTTTACTGTGAAATGTAGTGTAGAACACAAATTCTAATGCTTTTACATGACCAGTGATAACATAGTAGATGTGTCTGAGCAATTCCTTAATGCAAGCTGGAACATAGCAGGAATCATAGCAAGATTTTTCTCAGAAATACATGTAGGCTTTATAAAAATGGAAATTATTTGCACGTAAACTGACAAAAAACTGGCTTGAGATGGAACAGCAAACCACTACAAGTCAGTAGATTTGAAATGAGAGGTAATGGAAAGCCTTTGCTGTTGGTTTACACTTTGTGCTATCACACGGTTTAGCCAGAGATGAGTGCTGTCATTGAGTCTTGTGTGTGAAGAACTAAAAAATGTGATATGGATGGTGGAAAACATTTAGGTATTTACAATTTGTTATTGCATACCAGAGCAACTGAGAGATAGATTAAGATTAACCACTTGCCAGATAACATCATATCAAGCATCTTTACTGGGGTTGCACATCTTAATGCTTATCTCAGAATTCAGGGAACTATCCAGGAGCCTTATTTTACGAAATGTCTTCTTCCCTACATTTAGGATGATTCAGAGATAGAGAAGGGTGGGGAATTCTGGTTATAGACTTGCCACAGGGCATCCTAGTGAAAGATTAGTGAGACAGGCTGGATGGAACTGGTGTAGTTTTATATAATCATATAGAAAGAATCTTGTGTCATCATACAGAACAAAACACTTTTGGTGCTTTGAAAAGCCATGTGATTTCCATTGGATCCATCCATCTGATTTTTCTCAGGTTGCTAGTAATGGTCTCATCTATCACAATCCAGAGTGATATACTGTTTATAATCATTTCGCTTTATTTCTCTGTGCAGAGACTTTGTTATGGTTGAGTGTTGCTGGAGGGTACACTAGATGGCATTCTTGGTAACTGTGCATTTCTATATACCCTTGCTGATGCTCAAATATGGTTTAGGGATTCCTGGAATAATGTCAGGAAGTGTGCTAAATTCCCCATCTGTGACAGTTGCTTAAATCCTCCACATATAGTTCTGACTGTATGTCACTTTCCTAGATACAGGCGAGTGGATGACTGGTGTTTAAGCTTTGACAGCTCATTAACTAGTCATCATCAAATTGCTAGGTTACCTGTTCAACGACAGTAGTCTCTTCAGTGTTAATCAGGGTACCTCCACTGACTTCAAAAGGAGTGAGCTTCTTTGTAGTAGCTTCGGATCTGGCCCACTGCCTTTAAAACTGTACACCCTGAAAGCTCTCCTGTGAAGAAGCCTGGGGCAGACAATTATGATGACCTTCTTCATGATCTTATTGTAACATTAATCCTCTCTCCCCTTGTAATATTTGGCACCACCAAGTAGCATTTAATGATAGATAAAAAACAGCTTGGAGTAAAGCAATTTCTGTTTACATTTTAAGTGGTGGGGTATTCTTTGGGGATCTCTAAAAATAAAAGCCAACAGGGCTGATGTCCATCTCTTCCATGGCCCTTATCTGCACCATGTAAATAAAAATGATCAGTATTTAGAGTTCTTGAAGGAGACAAATCTATTGTATTTACATTTTTGTTAGCAATCCAGGAAACTTCAGACATAAGATTTGTTATAAATAAATATTTATGAATTAGATATAATATTTCCATCTGACACATATGTAGCTGTGGGAGGATTTTATGCTGTATTAATATAAAAGAATGAAGTGTGATCAAAATGTCTGTGTTAGTTTGATTCAAAACATCTAAGAGGGAAGTAATCTGTCAGTCAAGAATTATTACTCGCTAGAGGGATATTTATCAATCATTCTAACTGAAAAAAAAAAATCAAAGAGCAGACTCAACCTAAATATTCATCATTACTCTGGCTTTTGAGGTTTCAGATATGATTTCCTGGTCAGTGACTGATTTTTTGAGTAAACTGCTACAAGGCACAAGCAAGATAGGCTGTTGATGAAAGAAAGTTCTGTGTCTGTTCTTTATATATAGTTATCAGACTGTGGTCAAGTATGATCTGAAGTTTTGAATCACTGAACTGAAAGAGATCTTAAAACTTCATCTAGTGCATCTGCATCCTCTAAGACAGGATGTAATGGTTTTAATCTATGTCAAATAACTTCTTCTGACCACCATTTTGTGGTCACTGTTTGCACAGCATTTTGAACATATGCTAAAACTAAATAAACAATCCAATCCAGCCAGATCTGTGAATATTAAATATGTTGAACGTTAACTTGAACATTCAGCTGAGCAAAATATGAAGAGAATGGAGAGTGTAGCAGTAATATTTGCTCTTCATTAAAGGACTTTCTTTATATGCTATAGAACTATTTTACTCTTAATATATGCTATACAGTCCTTTAAATTTATATTCCCCCTAAACTTACCAAGTATGTCATTTGGTTATCCCTGTTATTAATTTTCCATTTACAGCTATTTAAACCTGGGGTTAAAGTGGGGTCAACCACACTGTCATTTGTAACTAGTTCAGCCAAGCAGTTTGGTGAACACTGTAAATTAGAATCACTAATTGACAAATATTGTTACCTGGAGTTTTATTTTTGTAACTGTGTCATCTTTCCTCTTTTGATAAACAGGACTGAACTTTTCCCTCTGTTTCATTTTACCTGTGGATTTTAGACTTCAGAGTAATTTGGAGGGAAAGAAGCAGGAAAACTTAGAGGAAACTGTCCAAATTCTTTTAGTGTCATCTCACACTGAGTGATCTGTATTACCAGAATATATTTTATTTTTTAAATACATACAAATATGTTCTGACATGTTCTAGAGTGCTCAGCATTTGAAATTACTCATCAAATAATATACTTCAGTCAAAGGCTGACTGTGAGTTGTTCATAATATGCCTGTGGGCACCTTGTCTGGGTGCCACACTCAGCACAATCCTATTCCAGGTAAAAGGAGCAGTTCCTAACCTAAAAAGATTGAGTATTGTCTTGATTTTTTTCACTGTTTATTATGTTTTACATGTCTAAGTATTTGGTCATCTCTTTCATATGTGACACCATTTCTCTTCCCTTGCTGGAAAAACTCCCGTGCCAACATCAGCTCTCAAGACAAGCTCATGGACTGTTGCAGCACAAACCCTTGTACATACATATTTGCCTGAGTCAACCCCTACTTACATGCTAAGCAAACAAAATTTTGCTAATATAAACATATTGGGAGATAAATAAAAGCAATAGTAAGTACCATCAAGCTGAATTTACTGGTTTTGTTTTGAATAAACAAGAATTTTGTCTTAGTCTTCTCTACCTTTAATGCTATTTATTTAAAATTCTTTCTTGTAGCATCTGCTTCGAAACAAAAAATCTCTACAGGTACAGTTACTTCATCCTCTGAAAGATCACACAAGCATTATAATGACCCAAAGGTGAATGTCAGGCTATTAACAAAGCCCTAACTAGGTGAGCTTTAATTGATTCCAAGTTTTGTAATAAGATTTCACACAGTTCTATACAGTGAGAAGCTGCATGGAGTTGAGCCACATGTAATTTTAAAAGAGCAGTTATAACAATTCTTTGTTAGAATGCAATATTCCCTATAAAAGAAGGAGGCATACCTCAGTGCTACAAAACATCACTGTATGAGTCTTATATTAAATATATTTTAAAAGTACAGGTATACTTATTTTTGTATATGCAGGCATATGTGTCTACACATGTATGCATGTATTTATGTGTATATACAGAGATACATATGTGTACATATGCACATCTGTTTATGTGCATAAATACAGAAGGTTACAAACATGTACACTGCTGGCATATTTATGTATTATACATTTTTTTTAGCTCTGGAGAAGAAATCAATCCAGCCATGCTTTGAAGACAGAGTGGATTTGGGTTTTTTTTTAAGCTATGATGTGAGAGTCATTTTAACTAGAAGTGCAAACGAGGTCAGTTTTTTATTCCTTCTTGTGCCAAGAAAGACTAATGTGTAATTATGTTATGCTCTTGGTGTCTCCCTAAAAAAAAAATCTCATTGGAACAGAAAAGGGTTCAAATACATGTTACTTTACTTAGGCCCTCGGTGACAATAACAGTTTTCACAGTTCATTTGCTCTTGTGTTACTTCATACAGCTGTGTGTGGGAATCTGGTCTGCAGGTCATTATACAATCTTGATGCTCCTAGCTGAATCATCTGCAGAGACTGATTGGAAACATATTTCACCTTTGATGTGTGGGTTTTTTTTTCCCTGCATTTGCCTTCATATTTAGTTCATTATGGTATTACTGGAATGCTGAGTGTTTTTGACATTCTTACACCCATGAGAACAGTGAAAGGTCTAGCTTGCGCTATTAGATGCAAATTACATCTAATATCTTATACTTAAATAAATCTCAAAGTACTGTCTTAAACTGATAAATGCCAAGAAATATAAATTGAAGGTAACTTTGGATCGTAATGACATGAAAAATACCATACCACAAAGATTTAGGCATTAAATATTGACCTAAACTTTGCATTCTCTAGCTATTCCCTGATGAAGTAAAAAGCTTAATATTAGGCTTTTATTGTATTCATTAGCAATCTTTCATATTGTACTGGAGCTTTATGTCAAGCAAAACCGCATTAAAATGTGTGTTATAACACTAAGAGATGATATAAATCTTTATTGAATCTTTATCTCTTTTCACGTTGAAGGCTGGTTAATCCCTTCCATTTTCTTTTATGAAGGGATAGATAGACCACACAAGAGTCAGAGGGATGAGACTAAATCATATCATCTGTGACCAAGAAGTAATAGAAGCACCGAGCACATGTGGTTCTGAGATACGCAGGATAGCTAGCAGATCTGGAGACTGGCCATGAGCAACCATATCATAATTTGACTAGAAGTAATTTATCTGTGTCCGACAATGGTGTATTAGCTATCACCTTATTTGTCCCTCTTTTGCATAAGTTAGCGTAAGTTGTATTTGTGGACTTTACATAGAAACATGTTTGTAAGTGGCTGGGTTATTAAAGAAGATGGAAATTACAAGAATATACTGGATCTCTATGTTCATACCCTCTATACAAAATATATCTTCTTGGATTTCCCACGATAAACATTGCCATATTAGATAATGATTGCTGTCATCACAGAGACCAGGTTATAGCTAACAATCTCTGAAAATCTGTGTTCATCCTGAAGTAGACACCAGCCACAGCCACTTACATCCACATTGTTTATAGCATTTGCATAGGGCACAGCCTGAGTTTGAGGCTCTTTTCAGCTTTCAGAAATCTTTCAATTCCTTATTGCTTATCCTCAGGCAAATGAAATAACCAGAGAGCTCCAAGTAACATTGGCAGCTGGGGGAGGCAAGATAAATTCCACATGCTTGTTGAAGCTTACTTTGTCACGTTGCAGAAAGGAATGCAGGATTCAGGGAGTTTTGAACAGCATGGTTGATGTAGTCACTCAGTAGCCAAGTCACAAAGGATGTGTTGTTATCAGGGGAGTTGTACTGACTTTTCGTCTTTTTTTTCTGGCCCGAAGAACCCTAGTTATATTCTGCATAGCCTATTAGCTCTGACTACTGACCTAAGAAAGAAGAAATCCCTTCGGCATAGGAAGGAATTAGCTTTCATCTTCCACTTCCTGGGAAAGCCACTATGTTTTAAATGAATTGTTAGTTGCACTGTGTCCTTCTCCAATAACCAAGTAGCTGTGGAAGACACTTCATGTTTTCCAAAGGTCTGATCTGGTCTGTGTGTGTAAGCTCTATCCTGATTAGGCTTGCCAGGTCAGGAAGATCCTGGAGGGACTTCAGTGAAGGAGAGGCTTGACACTCAGCCCGGTCTTCAGTGTGATTTTGCAGTGCAATGTTCAACCATGCCAAAACATAAGTGCTTCTGCAATTGTGCAGAAATTAAGCTTTTTGGGAAGTTTAAGGTCATGAAAGGCAACAACTATGAAGACTAGGTGACTTTAATGCTTATGTGGCACCTGAACAGAGGCTGTCAGGAACACCATTTTGGATTTAGTTACCAAAATATCACCCTTTCCTCAGATAGGTGCCAAAATCCTTTTCTTTTTGTTTATTTTGGGTTTGGATTCAACCATAAATCCCAGGCCAGATAACATCATGCCCCTAAGCAAGGCTTGTGTGATCTTGTACTCAGTGAGGTGAGCTTAAGTATTAAATTGGCCCTTTAGTCACCTGTCATTTCTCTGAACAGCCGGCTAGCTCTTACATGTCAGCTTTGCAGCTGTTTAACCATGAGAACAATTATTTGAAAAGCGGGATTTTTGGTCTTCTGAATATATATAGTGCATAAATAAAAGGGTGTGTTCAATGCAAGCTCTCTATCAGCAGACCAATGTGATGAGGTGTGTAAAGGTAAAGCAAGATACTCTGAGTCAGGTCCTATTTCCAGCTGGAGGTAAAATCTTACCCTCATTGAAAACATATTGCTACTGATTCAGAGAAGGCCATAATTCCTTCTTGTAGTAATGTGGGACATAAACATTTACCTGGCATATGGAGCACTGCATAATTTAAGTACAAACTTAGAAGGTTCACTGAGGTTCTCTTGAAAAAGCCTTTATAAGTCTTTTTTTTTTAATTGTAGAGATTATATTTTCATAGCAATGCTGTTATCTTATATGCTCATCTCTGAAGAGCTTGCTTTCTCAAAAAGCAGGAAATTATTCTGATAACAAAGAAGAGTACATTTATTCAAATAGCACCTACAAAACCACTTCCTTTGAAGAAGCAACATAAATTATAGAGCAGAAGCTATTTAGGCATGTTAGGTACTGGTAAAAGAGTTAGGCATGATCAGCACAGTAATACAATAATTTTAATCAGCTATTTTCTGTGAACTGAAGAAGTTTTGTGATTTGTCCCCTGAAGTAAACTTGTGTCTGGAAAGTATACATTGAAATTGAAGGACCAGGTCATTACCGAGTGCATCTTAATATTACTGAAGAGACTCAAGTGGGGAACTTGCTTCAGTCAGTGGTGAGACAGTCTGCTGATGCCAGATGAAAGGTGAAAATTCTTGGGTGATTCAGAGCTCTTACTTCAGAGGTGGAAATACCTGACTGGCGAAAATGTGTGAGACAGGGTAAGGCACAAGCCTTTGCGTATCAGTATATTGGCCTTGGTATTGGAAAGAATATGAAGCTGTGGTATAGAAAAGGTCTCTAGAGCTTTGCTTTGCAGATACATCAGCTTTCAGCCTGTATAAAAGTGTAACAGAGAAGACAGTGTACAGTCTAGAGAATAGGATTTTCTGTTCCACCTGAAACCTGTTCATATCACTTGTGGGAAACACAAAGCAGCATGTACAGCCAAAATGGATATGTCTTCAGGAAATGGAAATACCTAGTGGAGGCTCAACCTTTGTTTTCCTGACAAAATAAAGTTCCAATATCATCACTGCATTAGGAACACGGGGTTTGTTTTCAGTCCTTAGTGTAAGCTTCCAACACACTGTGGGCAATGAAGTGTAGCCACGTTGAAATCCGGCAGCATATTCCAGCAAGCATAATAGCTAAGCATAGACAGATTTGACTAAATTGTTAACAACTCCCTACAGATGGCCCTACTTTGCTATGTACAATAACACACCATTTCTGAGCCATCTTCAAAAGAGGTGGTTTTGTTTACAGCCCTTAGCTGAATACTTTGTTTTACACTGAGCATTTCCTGTTATGTTTAATATTCAAGCAAGGAAATGGGCAGTATCTTTGTACTTACAAAACTCCAACGTTGTGGTTGGAGTTTTGTTTGGTTTGAGATGAATTATACTAAATTATATTTCCTGAGAATTTTAATTTGATTCACCAGTTCCTCACCCTTAAGAGGATTGTTTGTTTAATGGGAATGTTTGCCAAGGACACCAGAAGATTTTGGACTTGTTAAAACTCATAAATCCCTCCCTGGAAGGCCCTTCCAATCTACCGTCTGAGGAGTTTCTGAATCAGATTGCATCCACAAAATTTGATTTAATAGCTACTGATATGTTTAGACTTCATGAATTTCCTGAATCCCATTTTGAACCTAAATATATACATATATTTGGGGAATCTGTAAGCTACTTATAGCAATGAATTCAAACAACTATACTTTGAACTATACTGATCTCAGGATAGTGTAAAACCCTAAGTGTTTCATGTTTATTAGATGAGGTTTTACAAGACCACATTGGAACCATGCTAGAATGTGTGGTAAGACCGATAGTGGTTTAACATATATAAGAAAATGTAAACCAATGATATGACTTCTGCATGAAACATCAATGTTTATAAAGAAATGATTTTGAGTTTTAATGCAACTTCAGACTCTTTATTTGTACTCACGGGCAGAATTTGTCTACATGTAACTCACGTTAGGCATTTTACCACCTGCACTACCTTACACAACAGCAGAAACCTGTCATTTACTGTGTTGCACTCTGTCATAGAATCATAGAATCATTCAGGTTGGAAAAGACCCTTGGGGTCATTGAGTCCAACCATCAACCCTACTCTACAACCATATCCCCCGACACCACATCTAAACGACCCTTAAACACATGCAGGGATGGTGACTCAACCACCTTCCTGCGCAGCCCATTCCAGTATCTGACTACTCTTTCTGTGAAAATTTTTTTCCTGATGTCCTAATGTCCAGTCATGTAAACTTCGTTAGAAGTGTTCACTACCAGAACCTGCCAAATCTACAAGGATTATTTACAAGTTCATTAGTAATAAAAAATTGTCTGAACTCTCAAAGTCTTGCCTAATCCTTGGAAATATTATTTCCAACTATATTAATAGTAGTGTCTGCTTTAGAAAGACAATTAATGACTTTTCTGAGCTAATAATTATTCTCAGAAAGATTAGTTCTGTTGATCACTATTCTTTCTCCAGCTTTTAAAATCTCATACAGCTTTTTGCAGAGAAGTCACAGACACAAGTACAAAGCACAGTTTCTTCATTCACCTGTATTCCCCATCATGAGGTTATACCAATTATGAGAAGATACACAGATGGAAAAGTAGAATAGAGTGATCTGATGGTGCTGATCTTTGATTTCTGAGATTTGTATGGATTCTGCATGTACAAGTCTCAAACAAACAATTTTACTGGCTTGGAAATTTTTAATAGGTAATTATTTCATCTGTGTATGACTATAGCTATCAAAAAGGGATATTCAGTAGTCCTTCAATGAGAGCAAGACTAGGGTGTTAAAAAAAAACAAACAACTTTTTTGACAAAGGATGTTTAAAGTGTCACTTGCAGAATGGTTACGTGAGGGTAATCCTTCACTTTTGGAAGCCACATTTCAAGACAGCCAAAAGCTAGTCTCTCATTAGTTTTAGACCTCACAAAGTAAACCAGAAAATTTTCACTCAGTTTAACAATAGCCTTTTAGTAATCATAACTTTATCAAGTTTTTTAAGAAGCAGGCTATCTATTTCTTCCTCTGAAACTTTTAGCAAAAGTTGTAAACTATAGGAAAGGTTCCAGAGTGGATGGAGAGAAATTATAGGATCATTTGATTTCCCTTATTACCTTAAGGTTATGTCTCATAAAAATCCCATCCAGCCAGAGATGGACAGTCTAGGGAAGAACCATTCTGACATAGTGGTGTTATACTAAATATTCTGACCAATGCCTGCATCTGATTGCATTAATTAGAATTTTTTAAAGGGAAAAAAGAGAAACTTTAATTTCTGTTTGTCAAGAGTGGCTATGGTCAATTTTGTGAACCTAAATAAATAATCTCTAGTTCTTTTGTTATATAGCAATAATGTATTACTTTTGTTCATTAAGAAAATAAATAAATAAGATCAAGTGGGGAGTAGGATGAGAAGACTTGTAGTCTTTGCTTCTTGGTGTGATATGATTTAGTTGAGAAAGGTATAAATTATAGGATATAGAAAACATGACACCCTGTTCCATCCAAGAATGCAGAGACTGCTTCCTTCTTACGTCTTTGCTGTTTTGTTTGTCATTAGTAATTTCATCAGAGAGACGGTCCAAAACAGGCAAACTGTGAGGCCATTTTTGTATGTGTAAAACTTGATGAAATGACCAGAGGCCTTGCTGGTTTGTGTAACTTATGGCAGTTTGAACTGAACAGGTTTGAAAACTAACTTTATTTCTGACATTTGAGTTCAAATTTATGTAATGTTTTCTTATCAGTGTAGAATGAAAATTGATCCATAACATAGTTTGCTTGCAAGTGATTAAGTAAGGCAAAGATGGACTTGCATTTTGTTGACAAGGTGCATAGGATTCAATGTAGGGGGAAGATTTAATTGAATTTTAATGATCAAAAGGAAACAATTTTCGGATGTAAAAAAAATCCTCAGAAGTGCTTCTCCAAAGCGATACATCCTGTGCATGACACAAATGTTTTCTTTCATAACAATAAATGTTCTTTTTTTTCTTGACTAGGATTCCTGGATATGAAATGCAATTGTAGGGTGGTGAAAGGAGTATGAATATAGAGCAGGGAATTCAAAAGCATATGACCACAATTACCTGCTTTTAGTGCTTTAATAAAGTTAAAAGTATTATTTTTTTAAAAAAAAGGTAAAATTCTTTTTGGAACAAACAATGTAGTCTTTTTAATTACAGTCTTCCACAGATAAGTTATTGCTTATGAATGTCACTTAAGAAAGAGAAACTGTGTTAGCTCCATATCCTTAAGCTAACTGAAAAGCACAAGTGAAAAGCAGCTAAGCTGAATAAGGAGCAGTGAACATTGACTTCTCTGTATTCTTCCAAGATTCCAGAGCAATTCTAGGTTGCAGAATGATGTGTATCACTTCCCTGAAAGCCACTAAGCAATTTAGAAGCAAAGAATATGTGGGAAATGTGAGTGATCACCTCCACAAAAGGCCTACTTGGAAGTTTAAAATGTATTTATTTCCCTGGCAATATTTAGCGGGGCTAATGTCCCTTCTTTTAAAAAAGCAATGATGCAGACTACTGATTTGATGGCTTTTTAACCAAAAGCAACAAAATTTTGAATCTTAATCTGTTCCCTTATATGACACCAATATTTTTATATAAAACATGATTAAAGTCTGTGGTTAAAATTAATATAAAATGTAACTGGCTTTTTTTGTGTAGTACTACCACTACCCGTGTCTGAGGCTTCAAAAATTGCTTTACAAAGACACTCAGTGCACATATGCAGTCTTTTATATCTTGCAAACCACTATTCAGAATTGCGTATCGAATTAGAGCAAACCAAGTTCTTAATCTTCTTTATAGCATCTCTGGCCTCAAGATGTTCATTGGACTCCAAAGAATGAATACTTCAAGAAAAAAAAGTCTTCAAGAGGAAATACAATATTATTTAAAAAATAAATGGGACCTGGCTGTGAACATAAGGATCTGTACAACTTCTGCCAAAATGACTATCAACAGATAGTAAGCTGGTCGTTGTAGCCAGTCATTCCCTTCATATGAAAAAAAATCACAAGATTGTAATTTAAACTGTTATGTAAAAAAAAAATCCATAGTGAAGTTAAAAATTCAAAAAGACAAATGGACTGGATGACCTCCTTAATGTATTTATAAAAGAGTAGGTGCTTCTTTTCATGAAACATTTACCCCCAGGTCTTCAAAGTATACAAGTTTTCTCATGGAATTTAACTGGAATAAAGCAAACTTTGCCTAACAGTTAAAAGTCATTTTTTCTTCTAGTAAGTTTTTAAAGTTACTATTTCTCCTGTATGTTAAAGTGCACTGGCTTTGAGCTTTACGATTGTTCTTTGTTCCTGTGCAGTTCTCAGCATGCAAAATGTTTGAAAGGTAGGGGTAAATTAATCTCTTCAGATTCAGCTATTTTAAAGCTTATAAAATATTAAAAAGTAGTATAAGGAGATGTATAACAAACAATAGTAAGAACCGAGTTGAGATGATCAAGCATTTCATTTTTCTCATGGTGCAGTCTATTAGTCTGTATTTTAATATAACAATGACATAATAGAAGAAAATAGGTCAAAATGAATCACTAGTTTCTTTATGGATATGTTTATTTTATATAGTCGTGGACCAAAATGCTAAGAGAAATGTCAGTACCACAGGTGCTATTTCCCAAACTTTCAGTTTTCCCAGTAACTGAAAAAGCAGCACATGAAAAGTTGTCAGATTCCTTAGAGATCCAAATTCCTACTAAGTGTGTGAAACAATCATAATTTCTGGCTACTTCAAAAGATTGCAAGAAAAAGAATTGATAGCAATATATATTGAAAACTGGGATAGGTAACAAGGTTGAAGGTGGCATTATGGCTGCAGGGAATTCTGTGTGCTTTGGAAAGTCTCTTAAAAGGTTATTGGTAGAAAGGAGAAACCAGACAGCTAATGTTCATCTTGTCTCTGCAACTAATCTTTTTCTTCTGCATTCTGAAAAACACCTCACAGGCAAAACATCACCTCTAACCTTGTTTTCTGTTCTGTGTATTTTATTAACCTTTCTCTTCTAAGTCTACAGTTTTCACTCAAGTGCAGCCCCGATAGCAATCTAGGTTGACTGATTATTATTTTTTACAATAAGTAAGGTGTTACCATGACATTATTTCAGCAAAAAGGCCATGCTTAGTTGCCATGACAATTAAACAATAATAACTATAGTCTTTACTTGTCTATCACAGTTGTCAATCCAGCTCCTGCTTCCTAGTACCAAATTTGACATTTATTTTTTTTCATTCAGTATTGCTTCATTCAGGTAATGCAGCTAAGCTTGTTCTGAAGTAGGAAACAATCAGTTATGGGCCCGTTCATAGCTGGATATGAGCCTAGGCATCCATAGCACAAGTCTATGAGATTTGAGGAACCAAATGATTTAATCTCTTTGGCATAGCTGAGATGACAGATAAAAATGAAGGAACCTCTGTGTTACGGTGACCTTTTGGAAGCACAGGCAGCATTTCCTGTCAGAATTCTACATCATCATCAGTATCCTTGGCTTTCCAATCTTTTGCCACTTCTGGGACTGATTCAGGGCACAACTAATGATTTGAGTTATCCGTGAAATAAAGCTAGAATAAAGCACCAGATGTGCAGACATCTGACTTGTTCTTCTTTGAAGGACACTTAGTAAGAGAACATGATTTTAACTGAAAAAAGTAAACTTTTCTACCCCTGGGGTTTCCTTAGCTTATGGGTGTTACAGGTTTGGGAGCACTTCCCACTTCCTGTGTGGTATGTATAGTTTAGTAATATTTGGACTGTGTAGCAGACTATGGCACAGAGAAATACAGTCCTGCTTCATGCTCTTTAGCTTCTATGCAAGGGAAACCATGTTCATAGGGCAAATGGAGATGTGGATCACACAAGCAGGGTTCACACAGCTCTGGGATTCTTCAGGGCATGGCCCAGAAAGTAAGTCTAGTCAAAACTTCAGAATAGCAATACCAGGTGGTGTACTCTCAGAGTCATTTCTCGGACCTTGTTGGCAAAATAAATGTGGTCTGTGCACATCTTTTGCCTTGTGTTTTCACTTTGTAGGACTGTACCTGGTTAAAGAAAAGTTCTTCTGATCAATGAAACATCTCTGAACTTGTTAGACCATCTGACAGATGGTAACTGCTGGTGTTACTGCTTGACAATAACTAGCTCCTTTGTGCAGTACATTTAGTAAATATCAATGGTCTCTCAAGTTGTAGACCTTTTTTTATTGAGCATTGGCATCAAACTCCTAGGCCAGAATTCTCTGGTAACACACAGTTCAGGAACTCTACAGCTGAGACACAAAGTGTATTATTGTGTTGGCCATTTTCATTCACACCTACAGCGTTATATATGACTAGTGCTATTAGAAGGCTATTTGTATAGTCAGTTTACCAGTTACAGATAACTCATTTCACAAATTACAATATGTCTTTTTATTTTTCAATAACTTTTTGCTTGCCAGTCTATATTGAAACTGTTCACCTCCTGAATTAACATGCTGGCATTAAAATAATTATTTTGGCATTCAGTTACTGAGGGAACAGAATAATAAAAAGCTGGAGGATGAAAGAGAATCTCCTAAAATTGATCCACAAGTGAGTAGAAACTTTTCATCTGTCAGTATTGAACTTTAAAAATTATTTCCTAGAGCAGATTAGAAAAATTTTCCGTTTATATATCCCTTTCCTGGAGCTAGCTCCTTACAGGGTACTAAGACCTGTGCAAGGCCATCTGTCGTCTCATCTTTCAATACCGTACGTAGACTTGTGAAGCCTTCTTGCTTCCAAATTCTGCTGTCAAGTTCTCATGTTCAGGCTAGAAGGCACATATGAAGAAGCAATCCCGAAGAGTTTCTTTAATTCTTATTGCTGATTGCTTCGCCTGTAAGCTTCCAAACTCAAAATTTAGGGACACGTTGTAGTAGTGGGCTTGGTAGAGTTAGGTTGGTGGTTGAATATTATGGTCTTAAAGGCCTTTTCCAGCCTACACAATTCTGTGATTCTATAATTTTTTCTTTGTCTTTCAATTGATGCTCCTTTCGCTTTCTTATTTTGTCTTTTCATTTTCCTTATCTCCTTCCAGCAGCGCATCAGTTGGTTAATTCAATGCTATTGCTGCTGTTTTTGCAATCCTGGATCTGACATGATGTCCAGCCATCACTATCGACTCACTGCCCCTACAATATTCCTGCTTCATATCTTTACACCTCAGGTTTTTCAGGAGGGGCTATCTGCTGACTTCTGGTGATTCACCAGAACATAACACTGTAGTCTTGATCTCTGTTGTTCTTTGAGTGTTTCTGTGATAACAATCAGAAAAATTATGGACTATTTCAATTAACTGTAACCACAATATAAGGACTTGGAGTCCACCCTGTCTAAGGATCTTGCCTTGAACTGCAGGAAAAGAGAAGTGAACACTGCCTCTGTTGTGAAAAAAAAATGAGCATCCTGAAAATGCAGGTCACCAGCTATGCTCATCCCAGAAGACAGAAAATCAGAGAGAGAATGTTTTCCTGAATATCAATGAGCCATTATATTAGATTTGCCTTCACCATCATCAGGGATTCACATTCAAGATAAACTAACAAAAGAGATTTTATTTAATAGCAGACAAGTTGTAACAGGGTCAGACATCCAATAGGAGAGCATGTCACAACTGCTGACTTCTCAGTCTAAACAAAAACAAACTAACTCAGCCTATTTGCTTACAGAGAGAAGGTGCCTCAGCATAATGTTTGTAAGGCTACCTTTTCTTGACCACTGAAAGATGCAGTCACACTACTCACAGAAAAGAGCTTCAATACCTGATGACATTAAAATTTTAATTCTGAGCTAACTTAGTTCTTTTTTTTAAATAATATTTTTGTTAAAAGAACAAAACAGGGTGTTGGTTTTAGGTTTTTTTGTGTATTATTTATCCCTTTCACTCAAAAGGAAGCAAGCTAAAAGAGGAGGAAAAAAGCAAACTACTTTTATAAGAATATAATTCAGTCTTGTTCAGCTTAAGCTAAGATATATTCAATAGCATAAGCAGAGCAAAATCCATTCAGTCAATAGAGGCAATGTTAGTACAAAAGTGGCCATTTATAAAATCCTTTCCTGCTGTTGTTTGAAGTGAAAAACGTCCATATATTATTTTTCTATAAGCATGAAACTATTGCATCAATAGTTTTAAATTTCCTGACAGCACATCTTTGCTGAAAGATTCCAACTTATAGTTAAAATATTCTTGCCACAATGAAAAGCTCAAGGTACTATTGTGGAAGAGGTTGGAGTACCTGTAGGTACAATTTCACAATGTGTGCTTGTATCTAACAGAGACTTTGCTTGGGAGTGTATTTTCAGTCAATATTTTTATAGTTCTATAACGTATATCAGAATCAATATGTTGAACAAAATTTTGCTAGCCTATCAATTTTTGAATTTGTGGGAACTTACTACATTCTGTACATATTTGGCCAGACTCTAAACTTCTCTAGCTCTAGAGACACAGCATACAGCCAGGGGAAAAATAAGCAGAGTCCCCATTTGTCTTTGTTAAACCCAGTATTCAGTGTGCTGTTCTTGTTTTTTTGGTCACCAACAATTGTACGAGGAAATGATCTTAATAGTACCTTCTCAGAAAGAATTTTCAATTCAGTATTGTATAATAAAGTTCACTTTTCTCCTTCCCTTAGAGTAAGAAATTAAGAACTGGTTGAAGGACCATATGGCTTAGAAGTTATTTGTTTAGCTAGCTGATACCACAGACAGGAAATCAATGTATAGGAATTTCACAGCCACATTTCCATCTGTTTTATGTGGGTGATACCATCAAAGAAGCTGACAAGTCTCAGCAATTCTCCAGCATATGTCAGCTTTTGGTAGTGCTACAGGTTCAAAGTCCATTCTCTCACCTGCTTCAAACAACACCAGAAGCCAAAACTGGAGATGATCTCCATGGAAGACCTATGGCTAGACAGCATGGTTAGCTGTGAACCATGATATTTCTGGTTTTAGCTGTGTTTGATAGGATATGCCATGTTTTGTCATAGAAGTTTTGGTGTAATTAGTACCAGCTGAAGCAAATTTCAGTATACAAAGATCAAAACAGGATTTTTATATAATATGTTGACAGGCTGAAAATCTGCTCATCAGGTGCAGTATCTACTGAGAGTTACTAGTTACTGGAGAGTATAATGGGCCCCTCTGAAATCAGACGTTAAATCTCACAGTCCCTGTGTGCTTTGAAGTTATTCCCACTCTCCATGTAGGGAGGGTGTAAAAGAAAACCATAAGTTGGATTTGTGTGTCATTCAGAAGGGGACGTCAACTGAAACATTTAGAAATATTATTAGTGTCACTTACATGTAGTGGAGAGTCTTGTGAGTATGCTAGTATTCATGATTTTCTTTCAAATAAAAGAAGTTCAAGCTTCTCATTCTAATTACTGTTCTCAAAATACTGGAGAAATGGTCAATTACAAATTCAGCCTCTAAAGAGGAATTTAATCAAGAGTAAAGAATTTTCATTTTTGTATAAATTATTGGCTGAATTTTGCAATTTACATTCAACTACTTGTGATTTCACTTGCAGGTCTTAATTACGGTCACTATTGCATCTTATAGACAGATAGACTTAGTATTGTTGGTAGTTTGCCACCATATTTGGGAACCCAACAGAATAACAAAAACTGAAAAATAATCTTATTTACAAAATCAGTAAAGCCGACTTTGAACTTTGAACTAAAGTTCTGAAACCTTTAATCTAGGTTTTCATATGCTATACTTTTGCTGAGGATACAAATTAATTCTCAACCTACTGCTCTCTTTCCATCTATCAGAGCTTTTGTCTGAACATTATTTCAGAAAAAAATATCATTTTCTTTTTCCTATCAGTCTGGATATTGATTATAATTTTCAGATTCTACTGCCTTCCATGTGGGCATTCCCAAGAAGTCTGCTTAGGACTAAAGAGAATACTTTTGTTGCTTGTAATTACATTTGGACTGCATGATGGTTGTATATCTTTAATTGAAAACAGAAAGCATCCTCACATTTTTGTGGTACTTTTTATCATCTTCCTTCCTAAGGTTAGCTGTATTGGCAAATTTGGAGTCCATTTACTCTAAGGAACAGGTCATTAAAATCGTATAGACTACAGATTATGGTAGAGAAAAGTCTGGATAAAGACAATGGCAATTCTATTTTTGCCTCTGCTGTGAATCCTTTTTTAGACCGTAGGTTCTTCCATTTCCTTTCTTATCTGTTGCTGTCTCCATTCAGGTTGTAAACACTCAATAATTTGCTCATTCTATGAGTTTGTATAATATCTAATATAATGGGACTTCGGTTCTTCCCAGGAGCTAACTGGAATATCAATTAAAAAACCAAATAATAATAATTATAACAATTACGACCTAACAGAAAATAACCAGTTTGTCATTAAACCCATCTACAGGAGATATCAATTACTGATTAAGCAATAGTAATATGTGAGCTTCAGTCAGGAATATCAGAGAATAAAAGTCTAGGGAATCATACAGATATGGAGGGAACAAAACAACCTGTCTTTTTTTTTTTTTTTGCTAAGAAAGAGCATCTGTATCCCTTCATCCATGGAACTTGCATTCTAAAGGGCATTTCCCTTCCCTGTGTGACTTTCAGATTAGAAGGGTATTGTGAGGTAATCTGAAGAAATCAGAAGGCAATAGCTTCTGAAGTGATTTGTGTACATAATTCCTTCAGAAATTTCAGAGGTTTTTCACCGGAATAAAGCTAATAGGTTGAAGAATCCCTTATGTGGTTTGAATATCAACCTAGCATCTAAAAGCAGTAGAAACTCTAAATGAGACCTCTGTTGTACAAAGTCAAATGTCTTTTTTAACCTCTTCTGCAGATGAAATCTGGAGGATGGTGCAGACAATATAGTATTTACCAGCTTTGATTTTTCTTTTGTCTGGTTCTGTACTTATTTTATCTTAAGTTATATCTTTTCAGACAGTTGAAATGTGCAATGGTTTCATTCCCAGAAGCAAGTGAACTTTTCCTTATTCAAGTGAATTGATACAGTACATTACAGACACAGCAAAATTCACAGCAGGAAGAAATATATTCATTTTATCCTAAGATGCTTTCACAGTTTCATATTTGATGCCAGTATTTGTAGTCACTCTTTGTTGGGATATGTGTCCTCCTTCCCTTTCCCTTCCCCTTCCCCTTGCTGTTTCCCTTTTCCTTTATCTTCTTCCTTTTCCTTTTCCTTTATCCTTCTTCCTTCCTCCCTCCCTTCCTTGCTCCCTTCCTTTTCCTTCCTTTCTTTCTCCCTCCCTCCCTCCCTATAGAATATAATAGATAAATATACAAAAGAAAAGGTTTTATTAAATTAGAACATCTATTATCCTCCTGTGAACTGGAAATAAATTATTTCAATATTTTTTCCAGGAACATAGTTTATACACTTTGCAGTAGGAAACCCTAAAAAATTCCTCTTCTGCCTTAAACACTTAAAGGTAGAGCATTAGAAATAGAAAAAAAAAAGTTTTTATGGAAAACTGAAAATGATCATTAGCTCCAAAAAGCTCTCTTATGACTGATTAGCTGTTAAAAATAGAGTTGCAAAAAAAAAAATGCTTTAACTTACATTCTCACTAAGTGACTTCTAAGGTCATAAAATACTTCTGCTTTGCTATAGCATTTAATTACCTGAAAATGCTATTTAATACTTTAGGCAGCCCAGCACTATACTGATTATCCTTTAATTATAATGCAAAACATAAAGGTTCATAGATGCAGAATTTTATATTTTTTAAGATTTATAAACCATTATATGAAGTTATAATTGTAATAAAAAATAAATAAAAAGTAGATTCAGAACAGATCCTTTCTGGTTAATTTGGAAGAAAAGAAAAAGATTCTTATCCATTCCACCTTCAGAAACACTGGTATTATTATCCTTGCTCTTTTCTCTGCTTATACACAGTGAAATAGGTGCATATTAATTTACATAAAACTACCAGTGTCCAGAAATTTCTGTAATAGTCTTTGCCTAACACAAATCTACCTTGATTTATTATGTCAGTAAAATGGAAGATATTGCCTTTCATTAATTTAATTACTGACATATAGCCCCAACCTGAAACATAAGAGCACAAGTAGTGCAGAAGCAGGATAAGCTCCTTTCTTTGGAGATACACTGTGATCTGCTACAGTGCCACTTTTATTTTCCATTCTTAGTGTGTGTGGTGGCTGTAGAGGATCACAGTCACTGGTGCTGGGTCCCAGTGCCTCTAGGACCAACTTTTCTGCACCAGTTGGCTAAAAGACCTTCATGCTGGTAGGAAAAGGCAATAAATGTTGATTTTTCTGTGGTCTGGCAGCCAATACATCTGGGGCATGGAGGGAGAGGGGATGGGCTCTGGAGCTGGAGGCACAGTGGATTCTTGTCCCGCCATGTGGCCTTAGGCTATGGGTTAGACCCACTGCAGTAGTAGCAAAGAAAGAACTTGGTACTAAGAAAGGAAAGAGAGATGGAAGTTTAAGGAGAAATCCTTATAAGTAAAAAATCATTAGTAGCTGGTGCAAAGAGCAAGAGAAATGCTGTGGCTGAGATCACAGATAGACTTACTAGAAAGAAGTAAAAATAAATTCTTTTTTACATGATGAATGTTTCATGGTTGGATATTAAATTATAGCAACCAACACCTATTATATAGAAATAGTCACCAAATAATAATTCTAGTATCAATAATAATAATATCACTAATAATTCTAATATCAAAATATAATTGGAGGATGCTATATGTAAGCAGGACTCCCTCCCTAAACAAAAAAATAAAGAAAAAATAAAGAAGAAGAAAAGTAGTACAAGAATATCAGGCTGTGAACAAGGAAAGAAAGATTCAGTTCTTCAGAATGAAGCTTAGGCATATTGTTCCCTCTCAGTATAGGAAACAACAAACTGATACTTGTGGACAGTCTCCAGAGGTCCGTTCTGACCCCAACTAGTCTGTGATTTTGTATGATTTTGTGTAAGCAGCATAATTGTATCTTTTGTGTATACTCTAACACAATTTCCTCTCAGTGACTTGCGATTGTTTGGGGATTTGCTTTGAAGATGATGATGCTGATTTTTAATACATACATTTACTACTGTTGGAAATTTTATGTATTTCTGGTGGTATTACTTTTTCCAAGGTTAGGCTGGTTTAGTAGTATTTTCAGTACTTTGGATGTGAAAACAGTGAATAGAAAAATTCTTAATGCTTTTGTGGATATATAATAAGCATTTTCTATTACCTGCTATAGACACAGGGAGAAACTGTAAAACTCAAGATAATAAAATGAAATTAATGTAGTTCCACTAGCTTAAATGAACAAATGGAAGAAACAGGGAAAGTTGTATCTTACTGACTTTTCAACCTGAAACTGTTGTATGCTGATTCCTGTTAGAACAGGAGGAAGTGGTCATTTAAAAGTCAAAATACAGAATAGAAAACATAATCTGATTACTTTTAATGCCAATATCATAAGGTCAATGTCAGGTTTTTTGCTGTCTGACTGATGAATGAGCTGGCAACACTCCAGGTGGTGTCCGTGCTGCAGGCCCACCCACAGATATTTCATTAAAGTACCAGGATATTAATACTGTCCCAGTAACACAACATCAGCTTCTCTGAACTGGCTTCCTCACAAGACTGTGAAACAGATCCTGTCACTTGCACACCAGCTGGCTCTGGTTCTACTAGTCTCTGCCCACCTGCTTTTTGCCATGTGCTGACCACTCCGTTTGATTATTTTTAATTTCTAGATCAGTGGCCAAGGTGGCTCGCATAAGCAGGTTTAGACTGATCAAGTAGTTCTCTAATTTTTACACATACAAACAGAATTTCATACTTTACAAATACAAATAGAGATTAATGCTATACTGGTGAAAACAAATAGGATCTGTTATACAACCAAAATACCATTTTAAGATTTTCCTGCTGGGAGACAACCACAAAAATAAATGTTAATTCTGCAAAATTTGGACTCTGCGGGTCCCAGAATTACAAAATTAGTGTAATTATATCCCAAACATACTTAGAGTAAATCTTTCTAACCATGCAATTAGAACTTGAACTGATCCAATTATGTGATGTAATGGTGTAGAGTAATTATGCATAATGACACAATTATAATTTGTGATTAAATCGTAAAAATCCTTCTGAAAATTTCAGAAAGAATATTGGGGATAAACTGTCGCTCCTCTTTTTAATCTGAAAGAATTCATCTGTTTCAGTCATCAATTCCAAAATATTTATGCCATGTTGCGAGTAAACGTTATATTAACTTAAAATAAAAAAAAGGATTTAATTGCTTAAAAGTGATTTCTAGGGATAGGGGAAGGTAAATGTAGCGTTCACTGCAGCATTGTCTAGAGCTATTTAAAATGCACTTTTTAAAAAGATATGAAATTTTTACTATGTCTATTAGGTTTTCCATCCCAGTAGTCTGTCTTGACACTTTTCATCACAGTACCTCAACACCCTTCCTAGTAGTTATTGAAAGCATCTCTATAAAGCAATGCTATATAAAAAACATAGGAATGAAAACTTAAATATTTATATATAAATGTTTCTATAACAGGAAAATACATTTTAGGGCATCACTATTTTTCACTATTTTTCAAAGCAGATTTTCTTCAGCTGAGTGCAAACAATACACATCCACTACAGAGACACCGAAGGTGGAATAGCTCTCTGGAAATATCTGCCAGGTCTCATATTTCTCACTGAGACTAAAGTCACAGTTGCTGATTGAAAAGATGTTCTGTCTTCTCTATCTAAACAATGGAATCGAAGCCAAGTGGCTTATAATAGCACTATGCCATTGAGCATGGGGAGGCCTGGAAAATACTGAGGACAGGTCTAAGTATTCTTCTAATACTTAAAAACATCCCAAAAATAATTTCAGACTACCGTTGGAGACATCTCTATAGCTTACCCTTACATACTTTTAAATTATAGAAGTGAAGACAATGACCTCTACCTTTCCTGTGAATGAACTTCTCTTATCCCTTATTATTTACGTAAAATGGATTATATTACCAAACCAACAAAGAGTTATAAACATAACTTTTCTTTACTAATACAGCTCAGCTGCTTGAAATTCTTAGCGAAAAATTGTTCTAAATGATCATTCAACATGACATGTGCAAGCAGTAGGAAAATTTGATTCTAAAGATACTTTTAAGATGACATTTGTCACTAGGGATGAGAATAATCTGACTAAATTGTGGACATCTGCTTTGAGTTAATTGTAGAGGCGTCCCACTGTTATTATGGTAGATTAGTGAATATACTCAATTCTTATCTCACTGAAGTAGATTTTAAAAAGAACTCAGATGAATCACACTAGAAATGTCCGTTCTCAATTTATACAGAATAAATAATTTCACTATGTCCAATGATAATGGGCTTTCTTTTTGGACAGTGATACTAGGAAAACTGCTGGTAAATTTATTATATGACTTGTATCTATCACTGGAGAAGATGATTTACATGTGTGTTAGCTTTTGCAGCTCAAAGTGGAATTTTTCATGGCTGACAAATTTCTGGCACTACTTCTCCACAACTGAGTTTTGGTTAAGTTGCTGTACTGGTTTAATAGTACCAGCAGACAGGGTTTTCAAAGGAGAGATAATATCCTTTATTACACCAACTGATACAGCTAGGAAAAAAGCTTTGAGGCTTACAGGTTCACAAAGAGACTGAGCAGAAAGTCTTGCCTGAGTATTTTAAACACATTTTCTTGTAAAGAAGATTTTACTACTCCTGGTCTTCTTTTTTTCCTAGGGTTACTTTAATATAGAATTTATTTTTGCCATTCCTAGAAATCCTGAATTTCCCTTTCTATTTCTGGATATATATACACCATATATATATATACCAAAGATATAAGTTAAAGCTTGCTATACTGTTAGAAAAGATAGTGCTTGTGATATACAACAGAGTTCTTTTCTTTCTACTATGTCTAAATATGCCTTTTATAAGTATTTGTAGTGGTATGAAAAATAGTCTTGAACTTCCTTGATGTTTCCAAAGTTTTTTGAAGGAAGTCTTCGAGACATCCTAAACCGGTCCTTCCATTTTTTAAGTAGTCTGCATTTTAATCTACATTTGTAGGAATTGTATTCATAGCTTCCAAAAGTAGGATTTAGCATTGTAGGCACTCCTATAGATCAAGACCTCCAAGGAATGCTGCAAAATTGAAATAAAACTGTTTTCTATATACTTTTAAGTTGTATTATTGAGGTCTCTTTTAGGTTAGACAGATAAGAGCAGCTTCACATTCACAAGCCCTGGTCCTCACGGGGGATTTCACCCGCCCTGGTATCTGCTGGAAGGACAGCATAGCAAGGCACCAGCAATCTAGCAGGTTCCTGGAATGCACTGATGACAATTTCCTTCTCCAAGTGGTAGAGGAACCAAAGAGAAAAGGTGCTATGCTGCAACTTGTTTTCACCAACAAGGAGGGGCTGGTGGGCAACGAGAAGCTCAAGGGCAGCCTTGGCTGCAGTGACTACAAAATGGTAGAATTCAAGGGCAACAAGTGGGGCACACAGCAAGCTCCCAGCCCTGGACTTCAGGAGAGCAGATTTTGACTTCATCAGGGATCTGCTTGGTAGAGTACCATTGGAAGGGAAAGGGGCCCAAGAAAGCTGGTCAATATTCAAGGGCCAGCTCCTCTAAGCCCAGGAGCAATTGTCCCAGAAAAGAAGAAAGCAAGTAAGAATGCCAGAAGGCCTGCATGGATGAACAAGATGCTCTTGGATACGCTTAGATGCTAAAAGAGAGTCTACAGAGAGTGGAAGCAAGTGCAGCTAGCCTGGGAGGAATATAAAGAAGTTGTCCGAGCAGCCAGGGATCAGGTTAGGAAAGCTAAAGCACAGATAGAGTTAAATCTGGCCAAGGACATCAATGGTAACAAGAAAAACTTCTACAGGTATGTCAGTGTTAAAAGGAAGGCTAGGGAAGATGTGGCCCCTCTCCGGAAGGAAACAGGAGACCTGGTCAAAAGGGATATGAAGAAAGCTGAGGAAATCAGCAACCTCTTTGCCTCACTTTTTACTGGCAAGGCCTCTGGCCACACCATGCAAGTTGCAGAAGGCAAAGGCAGGGCCTGGGAGAAGGAAAATCCACCCACTGTAAGTGAAGATCAGGTTTGAGCCCATCTAAAGAACTTGAAGGCATACAAGTCCATGGGACCTGATGAGATCCTTCCATGGGTCCTGAGGGAACTACTGGATGAAGTTGCTAAGCTGCTTTCCATAATATTTGAAAAGTCATGGCAGTTGGGTAAAATTCCTACTGACTGGAAAAGGGGAAACATCACCCCCATTTTCAAAAAGGGAAAAAAGACCTGGGCAACTACAGGCCAGTCAGTCTCACCTCTGTGCCTAGCAAAATCATGGAGCAGAACCTCCTGAAGGCTCTGCTAAGGCACATGGAAAATGAGAAGGTGGCAATCAACATGGCTTCACTAAAGGCAAATGCTGCCTCACAAGCTTGGTGGCTTTTTATGATGAAGTTACAGTGTCAGCAGATAAGGGAAGGGCAACCATTGTAATCTACCTGGACTTGAGTAAAGCCTTCGACACTGTTCTGCACAACATCCTGGTCTCTAAATTGTAAAGCTATGGATTTGATGGATGGACCACTTGGTGGATAAGGAACTGGCTGGATGGTCACACTCAAACAGTTGCTATCAATGGCTCAATGTCTAAGTGTAGACCAGTGACAAGCAATGTTCTTCAGTGATTGGTCAGCTATTGGGACCAGTGCTGTTTAACATCTTTGTCGGTGACATGGACAGTGGGATCGAGGGCACCCTAAGCAATTTTGTTGATGACACCAAGCTGCATGGTGTGGTCAACACACTGGAGAGAAGGGACACCATCCAAAGGGGCCTTGATTGGCTTGGTAGTGGGCCCATGCCAACCTCATGAAATTCAACAAGGCCAAGTGCAAGGTCTGGGGCAAACCCAAGCACAAATACAGGCTGGGTGATGAGTGGATTGAAAGCAGTCCTGAGGAGAAAGACTTGGGGGTGCTGGTTAATGAAAAGCTCAACATGAGCCAACTGTGTCTGAGTGCAGCCCAGAGAGCTGACTGTATACTGAGCTGCATTAATAGAAGTATGGCCAGCAGGTCAAGGGTGACTATTCTCCCTCTCTACTCTGCTCTTGTGAGACCCCACTTGGAGTACTGCATCCGGCTCTGGAGCTCCAAACACAAGAAAGACATAGACCTGTTTGAGTGGATCCAGAGGAAGGCCATGAAGATGATCAGAGGTTTGGAACACTTCTCCTGTGAGGACAGGCTGAAAGAGTTCGGGTTGTTGATCCTGGAGAAGAGAAGGCTCTGGGGAGACCTAATTGTGGCCTTCTGGTATCTGAAGAGGGCCTACAAGAAAGCTGGAGAGGGACTCTTTACAAGGACTTGTAGTCATAGAATCATAGTATCATAGAATCGTTATGGTTGGAAAGGACCTCTAGGATCATCAAGTCCAACCTTCATCCTAACATGATGAGGTGTAATTGATTTGAACTAGAATGACCATCCATTTCAAGTAAAGTGGAGGTCCTTCTTCAGGGAAGCTCACTTGATTGCAATTATAACAAGATTTAAAGCTTGAATCTGTATGAAATATATGATCTAGATAACAGCAAGGAAGATAATAATGTAGCATTTTATTTAAAAGCAACCGTGGTCACCTGCAGATCAACCAAACTGAAGGCTGTGGCTGTCAAGTCACATAATATCTGAAAAGCATGACTTTGGGGAGATTCTTAGCTGCTGGAAGAAAAACTTGATACGAGTGGATCTGAAACTTTAAGGAGAAGAATTGTCAAGTGGTAGCTTATTCTTTCCTTTACATCAGCTTTATGTCAAGGCATAAAGCTGGATTTTTAAAGTGCATTAACTGGTTGGTATTTTCCACAGAATGGTGCAAACTTCTAGCACAGTCACTAAATATTATTCTTAGTGGTTCATGAATAGGGAGTTTTTGCCTAGCTGGATCTTATGTCACTGGAGTGATAGGCACTGAAAAGATCAATCTTTTGATAGACATTTCTGGCTGAAAATAATAAAAATCATCACATGTGATTTAATTGTTGGTTAATATAAGTTAAGGAAAGTATGAATCTTTTCTGGTTACTCCTGAGTGTTAGGGGAGACTAACTCTGACTTAGAAAGGCATCCTTGAAATTTCAGAGAATTAAAAGCTGTGTTAGCACATTGCACCAAAAGTGGTTAATCACAGCTAGAAAAATGAGCAAAAGATTTTAGTCCTTTCAACATCCATTGTACTGTTGGGAATGTTTTCTTGGTGATATTTGAACATTTTCTAAAAAGAGAACAAATTTATTTACCTACTGCTTATTATCAAAGAGGAAAAATGATACAATTAAGTCAATGCTTTTTACTATATTTAAAGGTAAATTTATTGGCTGAAAGGGGTTATATTGGTTTATAACAATTTTGTGAAAACATGAAGAAAAGGAAATATATATCTTCTTGCTACATTTAGGAATTTATCTACCATGTTTGCAAGTGGGCAAGTGGCACTTTGAAAGACAAAATGAGTGATTAGCCTTCTCTTTTCTGTGGTTTCAAGGTTGCTCCTGAATCCTCAAACATTAAAAAAAAATAATGAAATTTCATAATTCTTCATGTTATAAGCAAGTATAATTAGTCCCTTATGGTTAATAGATGAATAAGAACATTAATCAGTAATACTCTGACATTTAAGGTGTCACTTTAAAACAATATCTTATTTGTAAAAAGTATTGTTTTGGTAAACTTGTATTAACCAAAGACAATTAAGAAAAATACAGTTTTGATGTCAAATAGATCAGTGGTGGGCAAAGACACTGAAAGGTGAATATATTATTTTCTCATTTTCTAAAGTATTTTCAAATATTTTTTCCTGTAACGAATTTTCCTATTTCCTTCCATAACATCAAACATTACTGTAATATCAAGGTGGTTTTATGTAGTTAACATTTTATTTCAAATGTAAATTACTTCTCATAACAAACTCTCTGGCAACTGATGCTAATTTTTCTAAATATTCTTCATGATTAATTTAAATGATCAGATCAGTACTTCGAAGACAACTAGTTACGGAAAACAAAACACAGTTATTTTACTAATTCAACCACTAACTGCTGTGAGCAATTTATGAATGCTTGCTTTCAGGATAGAACCACATTGTGTCACTGAGAGAAATTATGCATTGGCGTGAATAAAATGGCAACTATTATCCTACTGATAGCATCTCTATTTCTAATTAGGCTCTAATTACCCTTAAAGCATTTTACTTTTCTTAGTAATTTCTAAGATTTTTTTTTTATTGCTACTATTCTTTTGTTTTATTAGAAAAACTTCTGTCATTTGTCACACAGGGTTGACTATATTTAAGCAAAACTTAATTTTCTATGGATACCTTTATTCTTGAAATGCTGATAATACATAAGAGTGAAACAATATAAAATTAGGGACCTCTCTATTCCATCCCATAAAGTAGACCATATGACCCTTCTTGTCTCTTGCAAGGCAAAAAAAAAAAAAAAAATAAAAAATTAGAAACAGAATTAAAGAAAAGAAAACATAATTAAATTCCTTATAACAATTTATTTCTAAATTACTCTTTCAAAGTTAAAAGGCAACATTGTATTGTAGTAATAGAGCTAACTGTGTTATATGATTTTCAAAATGTTCTTAAAATATATGCGTCCTCTGAATGTTAATAATGTTAATGTAATATTGCCTCTCATTTTAATATGTGTGCACTCCCACTTATCTTCATTGTAAACTTAGGAATCCATGTAAAATATATACCATTCAATCTTATTCAGGTCTTTGTAGACAGCCCTTTTGATCTCACCTACGCTCTGCTCACTCCTTCCTATCTCCTAAGGGCACTTCCAACAAGACCATTAGTTTAAATATTATAAAATAACAGTTCAATTAAAGAAAGAAAAGGGTTTAGAGGACAATGGTTTTGTGGTACACAAAAAAGCACTAATTACAAGTGTTTGGAGACAATCAGTGTGACTGGTGAAAAGCACAGCTGCCTTGAGCAAGGAAGATCCTAGGTCTAAACCTCCAGTCTTAGCATTTCCAAATCTCCCTCTCTTAAAATTACCGTGTACTGCCTGCAATATCACTATTATCCATATATATCTTACAGTAAGTAGTTTACTCTTTTCCGAATAGAGTTAAAATTCCTCTGCTATCATGTGTGATAGATATGAAATTGTTCATTGTACTTTACGTGGCTTTAGTAGTGTGATTCTGTAAGATGCAACAACTTCTACATCTTGTTTGATCTTTAGCACTTTGCTTTTCAGCCAGACTTGTTTCATAGCACCCAATTGCACTTTTGTAGGACCCAAAGAAATAGTAAGTATATGGTAAGGAAAATAAAGAGAATGTATTCTAACATGCTAGGAAAGGTAAGACTCAAGTGACAAAGGATTGCAGATGGATGATGTGAAATGAATCACTGGAAGTTAGAGGATTAACGAGGGTTTTGGACAATTTAACTGTCCTTATCATCTGTTAGAGCTTGCCAATGGCCATCCCTAAACCTAAAGTCACATCAGTATGTTCTTATACAACACCTAAGTATAAAATCATATTGCTAAGGGAAAGGTGGAATGCAAATATTAAATAGCAGAATCATTCAGTAAGATTAAAAACTTCCTGCCATTCCTTTTTTCCGTAAATATGAAATGTATCCTGCTATTATAACCATCGTGGTCCAGAGTATGAATTAAGACATTTCTTTTTCAATTTTATTGGTCAGGTTGGACAGGGCTCTGAGTAACCTGATCTGGTTAAAGATATCCCTTCTTACTGCAGAGGGGTTGGGCTAGATGATCTTTATATGTCCCTTCCAACCCAATGCAATCTATGATCCATTGATTTTTGAAGTGAGAGTTTTGTATTAGCTGATATTCACCTTAGCCCTGGTGAATCGAGTGAAATCAAGAGACAAGCCTTCAGTTGTATAACATGACAATTAAAGATAGAGAAAGACATTTTCAATCAATTAATTAGTTTTTCATATCACTTAATACAGCAGGCTTTACAGAATACTGGTTAGAAGAAAATGGCAGGAACAGGTCATCTAAGTAAGGCCTTGTGTTAGTAGAGGAGAAGCATCCTTTAACATCACAGCTCAGAATTCATTGTTTCATATCTATATTCAAAGGTTTCTAACATCTTCTTTGCCATACATTCAGTGTGATGAACACACGAGTGAAGAATCTTATAATTCTCTAAAAGTAGTTTCTAGTCTCATTAAAATGGAAGGAAAAATATCCAACTAATTTGGCAATCATAGAAACAGCACCAGAATTTAATCTTCCAACCAATGCTGGTGGGCGGTATGCAGTAGGGCTGTGAAAGTTTTTTTCTTCTGCTTCTCTTGATAGAGAATGAATCCATCATATCAAGGTGATGGCATGAGTGTGTTTGTTTTGTGCACAGACAACCTTTTGAATGGTTTTTTTATGTTAAATTGAAAACTATATTTAAAGTTTGTGTTTCTTCTAATTTTGTCTGATTCAGCAGAGCATTTTGGGAGGTGCATAGTTTTAAATGTATGAATACTTCTATTTAAAGTCAAATGAAGTTCACATACCTCAAAAGGTGTGGGATGATCTGAGACCTTTCTTATATGACTTAATATGTGGAAAGGAGCTTAGTCTTTAAGACAGCACAAGTCATAAGTATTTTTCTAAGTAGGTAAAATGAAAACAAGAGAGAAAAGAGCAATATTTTATAAGCTAAAATTAAAAAAGCATGTTATTTGAGTTATGCCAGTCTTGCTTAATTTTCTACTTTTGCTGCTGTAATCTGCTTCCTGAAAACATTTTACTGTCCCCATGAGGAACTCTAAGTACATACAGGGAGCAAAGTCCCACACCTGGACATTCTCTGTGCATTAGGAAGGCCATCCTCTTGAGGAACCCAGGTGGATATTTTATTTATCATTACTCCAAGGAGAACACATATACTATGCTCTCTGTCTTTGCTTCCCCATGAGAAGATGCTTGCAATACATAGAGGAGTCTGTTGTTCAAGACTTAGACAAGTGGGACAAAACCGTCAAAAAAGCTATGATCCAGTTAAGATAAAAGAGAAAGTTATTAACTGCTTACTAATGCTGTAATCATTGTTTGCCTAGGATAGAGCTTTCAGTCAGCACAGTCTTGAACATTCACAGGAACTGAATCTGCTCAGCACCACAGAGAAGCCCTTAGGCCATTGCAGAGCACATTTGCGAAATACAGACATTATCTCAGCCTTTGCTAACCTAATTAAAGACATTCTGTCACATAAAACAATGTGAAGCTGGGAAAACCTGGAACACTGAACCCTGTTTTGAAAGAGTCGCTCTCTTTAGCAATGCTCGCTTAGCACACTGATAGTTACTTTATTCAAGGCTTTCCCATCTGTAGCATTTTATTATCTGCCTGCTCCAACTCACATTCCTGTGGAGGCAGTATGGGAAGAGGTAACACACATGCTGAGAACTATGGAGGACAATACAAATGCAGCCAACTCACTTCTCAGTGAAGCTCATTATTGAGACATTAGGAGTTGAATACACATTTAGTAAAACTTCAAAACATTCTCACCTGTATATTCTGTCTACTCTGAATACTAGATGTCCATTCTTGCTTAATTTCCACAACTAGCCCTTCAGACTACATCTAGGACTGATTTCAGTGGAAAGTGCGTGGCCATATTAATTGCAAGACCACTGTCCACTTTTTGTACAAAAAGCAGAGGGCTGGAATGCTCCTCCATCCATTTTGAAGGGGAATAGCAGGGTTCTTGTTATCCTGGACAAGTCCGAATACACATCATATGCAAATGTCCTCAATGTTAACATGGAAGTAAGATTGGAGGAAGAAGGAAGGAAAAGAAACAGTAATTTCATGAAGCTGGAAAGGAAATAATTTAATTAGTCTGTAGCATAGCAGAAGATATTCTTGTGGGAATGGGGATGATCTTAGAGTCACTCTCTGCTAGAGAGATGTGCTTTTGCACTAACAACAAATTGGATATTTTGAAGTCATTGCTAAGGCACAAACCCCTTTTCATTAGTGTATGTGGAAACTGAGGATTCCAGTTCAGACTTGTCTATTTTGCTATTGCAGTCTGGGTGCAGTATTTCTGTGTATGAATTGCCAAGGTAATGCTCAAGGTATATTTAAGTGCTTAAGTCAGGTGCCCCATCTAGAAGCATAGTCACCTTCTATTTATTCCATTTTTCAGTGCTGAGAAACATGCATCTTCCCACACAGTGGTGGTAGAAGACCTACCGCAGCCATCTCAGTTTCATATCTTGAGTTTTGTGGGACAGTGGGATTCATCTCACCTAGGTTAAGATACCTAGCTTGAGGTATCTGCTAGTTAGATATCTGAACTTAATTCAGTAAATGTAAGCTCCTTTCATAGTCAAAAAAGCAAAAGGTATTTGTTGTTTGCCCCAGTTAGATGCCTATCTTAATATGGATTTCACTATGGAAACATCTGTTTTATCCTTTCAATCTCAGTGGTGTCCTGAGTAATTTCTGTAGATTCAGATGTTTAAGTTTTAGATGCACAAATATTAGATGCTCATGTCTGTAGGATGACTCACTCTTTGTGTTTAAAAGTCTCCATTAGCAGTTAGTCATACTCTGAATCCAGTGAGTGACTACTACATGTTTTTTCTCAGAATAAGAGGTCTTTCTCAACAGGTGCTCTCTGACTTCATAAATTTTT
>VZZY01018549.1:192030-281981 GCA_013400335.1 Eurystomus gularis | reverse complement strand
CTGTGATTCTATGATTCTTCCTCCACTTCCATGATGCTTTTTCTATTGTGAAAGAGTTGGGATTTCTTTACTGAATTTTTGCACATAAAGATACCTAAGGCTCTGAGGAAGAAGTTATTCTTTAAGTTCTTTAAAAAGATATTTTTCTAAGTCTCTTTTTTTCACTCCTCTCTTCCAATAGACTTTGGTTTACCTTATATAGCAGGCAGATTAACTTCCTCTTGAATTTCTCAGGTGTTAATACACTTTACTAACTTTTTTCAAACAGTCTTTTCTAATTAACTTTATTTTGACTCTCATGTAAAGGTTGAGGATGTGTGTAGTTGTGTCAACTGGATGCCTACTGGGTATGAAACACCTGCTGTGATTTCTGCTTATCAAACTTGCAAGTACAAGTCACAAGATTTTTGCCCAGTTAGGCAGAAAAAGCAGAAGACAAGCAACTGAAGAGTTTTTCTCCTTTTCTATGTCATCCAAGATAATTTGCAAGATGGCTTACAGGTTGCTGGATGAGTACAGGCTGTCCTCAGAGATGTTCTGTGAGAGAGAGTCACTCCAGTCTATTGCTTCAGATTAACCTACCCTGTAGCCTCTCTGGAGACTCGCTATATCCTTGGCAAGATTTTCAAATAGATTTGTAAACAATCATTTCATAAATTAAGTCAAGAGCCAGTTCAATAGTACTGTGATAATACAGATATAACAGCAAACTCCTATCTGCAAAAAATGCCACATTTTTATCCTGTGGTGGCCTCTTCAAAGACAAGCAGAAAAAGTGGGCAGCACTGTGTGTAAAATCAGAGTTGCAGGATTTCAGAATGCACAAGGCTGGAAGAGATCTCTGGAAGTCATCTGGACCAACTCTCCTAGTAAAGCAGGTTCACCTAGAGCCAGTTGCTCAGGATCATGTCCAGATGGCTTTTGACTATTTCCAAAGAAGGAAACTCCACAACCTCTCTGGGCAACCTGTGTCAGTGCTTGGTCAGCCTCACAGTAAAATTGTTTCATGGTGTTCAGAGGGAACCTCATGTGTTGCAGTTTGTGCCCACTGCCCCTGGTCCTGTCACTGGGCATCACTGAAAAGAGCCTGGCTCCATCTTCTTTGCACCCTCTCTTCAGGTATTTATATACATGAATAAGATCACGCTTAACCTTCTTTTCTCTAGGCTCTCTCAGCTCAGAGTCCTAGCTCTCTCAGCCTCTCCTCATATGTGAGGTTCTCCAGTCCCTTAATCATCCTTGTGCCCTTTGTCAAACTCTCTCCACTGCCCCAGTGCCCTGCCCCCTGCCCCCCTGCCCCCCCGTCAGAAGCAGACACCTCTGAATGCTTCAGCTGTATCCAGCCACAACTCATGGATTAGCCTCATAGAAATGGATATATTATTCAAGGCATCATATAGATATCATATTCCTCCAAGTGAGATCTCAAAGTATATCCTTCAGAGACATGATAGTAGACATTTGTTTAATCTTGAATGACATCACTTATCATCACATGTTCCAGTATTTCAGTACGGAGCTATCCCTGTGTTTAAAAAGCATTGCCTGTTTTCTGCTTTACTGCACTGTTATCTCCTTGTTTCTTGCTGTAACCAGAGTGGATATGGAGAAAGTGTGCTCTTGTCCTTTTCCTAGTTACTTTTTATGTACTTCTCCTTTGCAACTCACACTAACCAACCCAATGCTTTTAATCTTTCCTCTAGGATCATGTGTTTTGACCAGATTCACTGATTTCTAGACTTTATTTCCTGCTCTCTCACACCTTTTCTTGAAAAGCAGGGTCTGAAACTGGCAACCGAGGCCAGCATAGAAAAGTTGCTTCAGAAGTCTCATACAACGCATCATTTTTTCAGCAGTGTGATCCTTATGTTTTGAATTTGGGCTATGATCCTCTGATAGCTAGAAGGATGGTACAGAAGGAGAGAGGGCCCACCAAATAAGGAGGCAAGAATACAGTAATAAGAGTAATATGCTGCTTTGAGAGTGGGAGCGCAGCCAGGATGTGATAAATGGATACAAGGCTTTGATGTCAGTCTAGCAGGACTAAAAGCATTTTGCTGCCATCTAGTACTCTGTAGAAGCACTACTCTTTGAAAGAGCACTGAAAAGAAGAATGACACTCAAAAAGAGGCCATAATCTAATGTATGTAACTTCTAATATGAGCTTCACATGAGAAATGGAAGAACAAATAGTTACCCAGTGCCTCTGTGTAGGATACAGAGAAATGGCTTTTCTAACTTGCTCTAGAACTGTAAGCATAGAGAACTAGATAATTGCTTAATGCAGTATCTTTAAAATGTGCTCTTGATAATGCATATATCTTCCTACTCCATGAACTTTTCTCAAGTATATAGTGCTCTCTGACAGCCCAGACCCATCCAAGCTCAGCTTCCATATCTATCTGTGAAATATGTTGGTCAAAATGTTGTCTCTGAAACAACCCAAGAGCTTGTCAGATGATCTTTCCCTGTTCACCTCCTCTATTTGAAATCCCCTTTCCTCATTTTGTTAGTCAACAGATACCTCTCTGAATGTACCTTACTCTATTGCACTTTTACTACTCAGAAACATGTATTCTCTTGCAAAGTACAGAGAAGGATCTCCCTCCTTTTATCCATGGCTGATAGTCACAATAAATGCTAACCCTTATGCTAATATGGCAAAAATTTTTTGTATTAATTACCTCACCAAATTTTTTTCATGCTATTTAAGTACTATTCAGCAGACTCATGAACTATGTCCTACTATGATATAATTACCTGGGTCTTCTAAAGTGGACTGGTTTTGCCAAAATTAGTCACCCTTAAGTAGCACTTTTTAGATATCCTTGTCACATAAACGTGGAAATGAGAACCCTAAAAATCCATTTATGCACTTCATCCTCTAAATCGTCATTAGAGAGAATTGCTGTTCTTTCTTACAGCTGCCTCGAAATAACACAGGCTAAAACCTTCACACATAGCTGAGGGACATGATGAAAGAATGAAGAAGAGTACTCTTAACTGTACAAATTCCTTCCCTGAAACTTAACATTTATGAGACACATACATTACTTTAACACAGCAGTTACATATACATGTGGGAAGGACTGTGGTTTATTGACCCTTCATGTAGAGTTAGTTATTTTTGTTGCTCTGCACACTATTTGCTATCTCTGTTGTGGCTACATGACCAAAAACAAATTTCTGGCCGACTACCAAATGAAAGGCTGTCATCCTCATATTTTTACATTTTTACAGTTGCTTCTTGCTGTCCTATTAACCTTGGTTACCCACCTACAGCCCCAAGAAGGCTGAGATAAGCATGAGTGGATGCACAAGTACAAATCTTAGTAAAAGCTGTTGGTTTTTATAACTTTCCCTCATAGGGATTAAGTTGCAGTGCTTTGCAGAGCTCCACTCATCTATGAAGAGTGATGAAAAATCTGGGATAAACATGCAATGTATTTATCTTTGGAAGATACAAACACTTTTTATGCATTGAGAGATTTTGACCTTTCAGATAACTTGCCTTCAGCATAGAGCATAGTAATATCAAATAAAGATGTTCAATTTAGTTCCATGCTGTGATTCCATTTCTAAAAGCTGATGTGCTTGGAAAAGGCTCTGCAACCTGTCTATATCTACAGACAACAGAATGTAAAGAGACTTTGTTTAGTCTGCATGACCAGGAGCCTTGGCTTTGTGTTTTATTTATAATTTAAATCCTCCAAAGTGATTTATTTTGTTTTGCCTTTATTTTTAGTTCTCATTTGGAAGTTTAAACTCTTGCCTCAGGGATTTAAAACATCTGTTGTTTTTTAGCACAAGGAATGATGGATATTTGCTGCTTGGTGTGAGAGAGTGATTGGATAAAAGGATATGTTAAAATTGAATGGCCTGCAGATTAGAACTAGGTTCAGGATTTGAATGTCTCTGTACATTTCAAATAAGCTTTTAAAGGAAAACAGGTACAACATTTGTCTTAGAAATAAATTAGAGACACAGGAAAAATATTTAACATTGGTAGTGTTTTGACTCAAATATTTATCAAATTCCTTACTTTACAGAAAATATATTTTGGAAATTGTATATGGACATAGAATGCAATTTGAAAGTAAATGACTGGTTAGAAATTCAGCTGCTCTCTACTTTCTCTTTTTTTCATAGTATCTCATTAGTTGTTGTGCTTACTGGGATATGATATTCACTTTTATCCAAGTACAACATTATAAATATGCACTAAACCTACATGTAACATATGATGACACATTATATTCTGGCATCAGTATATTTTGACTATTGTGTTGCTTATTTGTCAATTTATCTTGGGGAAAACCTTTAAAGATAGACACTATTTAGTACACACTGAAATGTCTCATCATCATTAAAAATATTTCATATTTGTATTGTAAGTGAAAGAATGTTGCACTGAACAGAAACACAGGACTGTTGAAGTATCTTCTATTACATTGGACCCCATATTGCCAGTTACTAAAATCCTGTAGGCTTTACTACTTGCAAAAGAATGATGCTGGCGGGTCTGAGAGACAGCAAAGTGACAACAGCTCGTATAGACAGCACTGACTCCATAACATATCTCTAGTTATCGGCCCATGAAGAAAACCGTAAGAGTAAAAACAGTTCCAACCATGCAGAACTAGAAAGCATCAGTACATAATTTTCCAGGGCCATGTATACACTTGACCTGCCACTGCAGCAGTAAATGGCAGTTACTTCTTAGGAAGCAGCAACAAAAGAGTGGGTCACTTCTGCATTGATTACCTGCCATGTTTTGTGTTTCACAGCACAGGCAGGAGGAGAGTTGTGTAATCAGTGTGTTCCCCCTCTCATCTTAAGAACTGCTCCTCAAGTTCTGCTCTGCGTTGCTCTTGTAAGACTGATATTGCAGGAATTTTGTTGGACTCATGCGATCCAGACTGCTGCTACCTTGAGCTTCTGGTACAGTTGGTGTTCGGCATTCTGCAATTGGAGGAAGAACATGTCAAGGAATTTATATAGGCAGTATATCTACCTGAATTTTCAGCATTCTCTCCATGACTTTGTGAGCTTAGGACAATCTTTAAATATTCACTGGTAATGAATGCACTGTCTGTTATTGCTGCATTTTTAAAAGATATTCCCATTAAATCATTTGAGTTATGATGTGCAGAAAATTACTGTGGGTGATCAATTGTGTCATCTCTTGCCAGAAAGAATTTAATTAAATAAATGAAGATGTCCCAAGGAAACTCCAGGTGGATACAGGGAAGAATTACAGAATATAGGTAGTCTTAAAATGTCCTAACACATTTAAATGAAACGTCTTTACAGATGCTGACAAAGTATGTGATAATATGTGCATACAAATAACAAATTTACATTTCGCTCTGAAAATCGTGGTACATACCTGTCCATCTTCCAAACAAAGCTGACAGGAAAAAACAATACATGTATTTTGTTTCCTAAAAGAGCAGTTAGTTTGAAAGAAAGAATCCTACATCATACCTCATTAGAAAGCATGTAACTTTTTCACTGGAATTAAACTCAGTGTGCTACTTCATAGGAGGAAGTTGCATGGAATTCTTTAAGTGGAATGTAAAGCTAGTGATGGCCAAAAAAATGTTAGGATGTAGCATTTATCTCAGTTTATTATTACTTGCCTTTTCTGCTCTGTTTTGGACAAATGTCTATAGTCTTATCTTTGGACCCTGTATAATTTTTTTTTCTCATTCATCTCTTACATGGTAAGTCCTTTGAAATCCCTAGATAGTACAGGGAGGAGCTGCTTTTGAACTGGCTATCTAATAATATAAGCCCCTAACCTTAGTCTGAAGTGATTGAGATCTACTTACCCAGCAATTCTGAAAAAAAATGTGGAAATCAAACAGAGGGACTAGTATTAATGGTGGTACTAATGAGATGTAATGCTAAAAGCTACACATATTTTCTGTCAAAATTGGTCACTTAACAATAGATATGTTTGCCACATGAACTACTAAGTGTAAGAGATGCTAATCACAAACTGGACAGGGTAGGGTCTTGTTGCAGCTATACATTCTTTGTGTTACGTTATTGACAATACTGAGCTACAGACAGGTGCCTTGGGAGAAATTAGGACCAGTTCATTTGTGTATCAAAATAATTACATATGTGAATTTAAAGTACTTCGACAACAAGTTGTTGTTTTGACTCCTAAGTAGAAAAGAGGACAGGAGGCACAAACCAAACCTCCCTCCTCTTCCATTTTACTCAAGAAGCACACCATGGCAAGATATTTTAAATAATGTCTGTGTTGGTCTGGTAAAGGACAAGTCTTAGTTCTGTTTTTCAACACACAAATTCAGCAAGATCAAAAACTTGAAACTACCAATGTTCCTTTACAAAGAAGAGCTTGTACATAATCTAAAATAATTAAAATATTGTGAGAAAACAAGTGGAGCATTTTTGTTCCAAATCCCATAACCTGAAGGGGATGACCAGAGAGCCACATCTTTTAGCAGTCTGGAACTTCTTCCTGATCCCCGGGGTGAGTTGTCAAACCTGCTTCTCCTTGGTATAAATAAAGTGAATTACATAGAGATGGCAACTCTCTCCTTTTCAGACTTTTGCTAGAAAAGAGGGTGATGGCGATTGTGTTGATAATGTGGCAATACAGCTTTTTTCTTTATTGATTCCACCAGGTGAAGTGACTAATTTTAATAGGTACTTCATAGAGAGCCATGAAGGTCTGGAACTTCATTTTGTTAACAATTGCAAAGATTTGTTTTACACAAAAGCTTCACCTAGTATGGCTTTTCATACTACAGAGAGGTGGAAAAGCTCCTTCACGTACACATACACATCGCATATATCACAACGTTTCAGTCTTCAGACACTTGAATTATCACCGAAAGACCCTCTGGTTTGGGAAGAATGAGAATGAGAGAATGCAAACAATCTGATCAGTTGCTGAATACCATACATATGTCTTTCTATTGTCTTTAGTGTTTTCTAACAGAATATAGACATACAGGAGTGACTGATGATAGATTTTCCATGTGGAGTGATGAAGAAAGCCTATGAACTAAAGCTAAATGGGAGATAACTTTACAGTAAAATGGCTGGAAAATAGCTTGCTGTACTTTTGCTTCTCTTTTCCAGCATGACAAACTAACTGTAGGGTGAACTCTACGTCTCTAATGTATTCAGAAAATTGTTTATATATTACTCTCTACACATATTCCCTATATATTTTCTTCACTGAGGAAGAACTTTTAATAACAAGTAAATAATTAGAACGGCTTATGGGATTGAAAATTATTACCACAGATACTTTGAGTTTTGATAGGCAAAAATTTTCTTCTGGTCAAAGGATCATTGTAAGTATTAAATGATTAAGAAGTTATTTCATCAAATCTCTTTCATGAAGGATTTTTAAACATATATTAGCAAAAAAAAAGTCCTATTGTTACATTCTTTCTCTCCAAAACATAAGACAGGCCCTTGGAACCCTCAAGGATTTTCCACATGTTCATGCGGATTCTAGAGCACTTTTAGAAGTGATTGTGAAGGAAACCTGAATGGGGTCTGATCTGTCTAAACCTGAAGGTAGCTGTCATCTATAATGGGTCAAGTATGACTGCTTCTAAACCAGCAAAATTGAATTTCACTGAAGGAGAGAACAATTATAACTTTTTGTATTGCCTAAAAGTTATCAGTGACTAGCTCAAATATCAGTAATACTTGATTGGTGTGAAATTACTCTGTTCCCTGAGTTCAGTCTTAGATAGACAAAGTACTGTAATTAGCATTTTTGACAGTTAGGTCTTCATCTGAATTGTTTGAAAACTCAGAGATTTCTACTTCAAAAAAAAGTCATTTTCAGAACATGACTTACATGTAGCAGAGGACAAAAATTAACTTAATTTGCCACAAAAAGCACAAAGCACAGCATATGAAAACATGTATGGTAAACACTAAAATTAATGGCTCTAGACCAAAACTCCTTTATCTTGAAAAGGAGATGAGAAGCACAAAATCTTTGAAAATGGAGAGCCTACTTCTGACCTCAGTTTAAAAAAAACCAAACTGTCATTTCTGCTGATTTCAGTTTTGCTTATCAAACAAATTATTTCTATATCCATAAATTGTCCGGACAAGGATCTATGTTAGACTCACAGCTGTATGGGTGTCAAGAGTACATCTGTATCAGTAAACTCAAGTGTTCCCAGGAATGTTCTTGGGTACTCAAACACAGTTTCTTATAGTAGTGATTTCTGAAAATATTGCCAGGCATGTTTTCATTCCCTATGTTCTCCCTAGAAATATGCTGGTGTTTCTCACAGGTTTGCATGATGCAAGGACTAATTGCAATTAGCATCCTGCATATGGGCATGCCACTTCCAGGCCTAATAAAATACAATAGTATAAGAGTGAGACATTCTTGCCTAGGTAGCCTGAGCAACCAGTGATGTTCCCAGGCAAAGGGTTTTGCTAGTTAAGATGAAGCCATAACTGCCAGTTGGAAAAATGACAGGAGAAAATCCATAACAAGTAAAGAAATAACTGTATAATAAGAGATAAATCTTGTCTCTTTCTCTTAAAGCATTTTTAAAAACCATTGCAGAAAATTAATCTTGATCTCTCTTACTTGAGTCGTTTGCTCTGCATATAACTGTGATGGAAAAATCCGTTAGTAAGACTGGGTTTCCAAGGGGCTTCTTGGTAAGGTTACAAAAAATATCAAGCTTGGTCATCCAGGTGGGCTTCTGCAAAAGATGTGGCCAGTGTCAACAACACCCTCACAAACTCAGCACAAGCATGCCACAGACTGACCTGAACAATTGGGGAACCCGATTTTTTTTCTCTACCCTTTTCTCCCTAAAGTCCTACTCACGCTCTTGATGGAGATCTGTTGCCCTATCAGCAGCACAGCTGCAAGCCCAGTACAACTCTACATCTGTATTGCAGTTTTTGTACTATTAGCGATCGTGTTTAATGCATACTTTCAGTGGGAATAGAAGGTACTTAACTACAATTCAAATAGAAATGAAGCAACTGATTTAGAGCGAGACTTGGCTTTTATGTTGCATTACTACTTGAATTTGTCTCTAGAAGATTTAATGGATTTGCTAATAAAACTTTAAAATGAGAACTCTTTCTTCACTATGAATTAGGTTCAGTTAATCTGAACCTGCTTGTTGTTTCACTGTAAAGATAGACGTTTAGAAACAATCCAAGCAAGCACATCACAGAAAACTGTACAGATTAAAGTCTGCTATTCAGTTGTAAAATAAGGCAGTTTTGTCTCATGGAAATAGTTTATTTGCTTATTATTTTAAACTAGTTTGTCCAATATTGTTAATAAAAAATATTTAGAAAAATGCTCAATTATAACATTTTAAAATGTAGTATTTCAAAAATTAAATAATGTGAAAAAGCTTCCATTTCATATTCCAAAACTTGACTTTGTTTAGTTTGGGAAAAAAAAAAAAAAGGTAAATAAAATATGGCCAACATTTCCAACAGACAAATTAGGAACTACCAGGCTAAGAGAGCTTTCATCGTCATCATCAGCTCCCATCTTCTGCTATTACAGGCAACTAATCCATTATATTTATGAGTTTACTGAGGTTTATTCTTGTTTATATTAATTTTGTTTGCACCATGTTTTTTTCTCATTTTACACTTAATGAGGAAAGCCACATTAAAAATGCTTAAAATCAATTTGTGTTATTTTTAATTTCTAAATTTAAATATCTTACTTCTCATCTCTTGAAGAATCCTCTAAATTTCTAAGACCATAGGCCTTACCTAGGTTTATCAATATACTTATGCTTATCAGTAAAATAATACTAATGCTACACTGACAAAGATGTTGATTAGACATGCAAAAAATATTACCTGAATTTTTTTATATAACTTGCTGTTGCTATCAGAATTTTTAAGAATGAAAAATAATGTACTATAAACAACTACTAAAAGAAACATTATGATCTCGGTATTAACACCTAGCTGAAAAGTCAAAAATATAAGATATACTGGAGTATTGATCCTGTGTTTTGCACTATGATTGCTACACTCTTAATTTTAAAATATAATAAAATGTAAGTTGATAAATGGTTATTTTTTTTAGCTCTTCCATAACAAAAATAGAGCTCTACACATTACTAGGCTAAGAACATATGACTATAAAGCAGGAGAAAAGAGATTACTGATTTTATCTTTATTAAATAGATTATTTTTACAACCCACTTATTTGTAATAGCATGGTGGTACAGAAAGTAATGTGTTTTATTCTTTATGTAAAATAAAATGCATTTTCAATAACACTGAATACGAATTTTAATGGGAAATACATTTTTTTTCTATTCCTGCTATCACATAACTACATAAAGAATTAATTTAAGCAGAAATACAGTATTTTTAGGAAAAAAAAATTAGAAAATATTATGAACCAAATTACTGCCAAAACAGAATGAATAATTTTCCTTGGCTTCCTGGTTCTTGAGTGTCTTACTACAATGCCCTATTAATGTTCTCAGTTATTAACACTATTAGTAAGGGAGCAGTGAAACTTTAAAACAGGTTTATTACCCTATAAATTTTTGTAGCCATCTACAAACTATTCCCAATACCTTTATGTTGTAAAATAATAATAATAATAAAATCACAATTACCCTAGCTGTAGTGTGTTCTTTTACCATCCTCCTTTTGCCAGAATGGGATATCTCACTGATAATAGACTGTGACCTGTAATGCAGTGTGGAAAATAATATAGTGACTAGACACACTAATACATTTTGGGGCAGAAAACTTACTGCTATGCAAAAAAGATCTAACCACATTCTTCTCAAAATTAGCTGCAGCTTGTAAAGGCATTCAGGTTCAAGTTCAGTCACTCCGAACTCAGCCAAAGCACATTTGACAGTCTAGGTGATGATGTTTGCGTGGCAAAATTAAACAGTTATGGTTTTATCACTCTGAGCTGTAAGTGTGGTTATACTCCAGCTTGGAAACTCTACTTCAGATCTACATGATTAATAACAGGAATTTAACTATATAAAAAAGCTATATATAACTTAATCCTGTGAGCAGTAGGACACTTTTGCCTCTTCACAACAGGAACCTGAACTGTGCAAATAAAGTTTCAGATAACTCTGAGACTTCCTGTTTGAATGTCAGTGTTTCCTCTTCTGAAATGCTTACTTGCTTACAACAGATTGGCAGCATCAGCAATTTGCACTGTCACCCAAACCGGCATCTGGCGTTTCTGTAGCACTAGATTGAAATAGAGGTGGTCTGCAGGCCGCCACTGTGCTTTATTTCCTTCTACTCTATGTTTCTCTTGGCTGGGTTATCTTTTTGTTTTGGCTGGCAGAGTCTGTCTTTTGGTGCAAGATCTTTTGGGATACACAAAACTAAAGAAGATAGCCATAGCATCTGTGTGGCACTGTTATCTGCATAAGAGCCTTGGGCTAGGTCAACAGCTAATCTCCGAGGTGGATCCTGATCTGATGTTAGTAGAGAAGAATATTACTGCCTGACCAAAATAATAGAAAATAGGGAAGAAAAAAAAACCAGTCTGTCATCAGCTCCTCTGTTAAGCAGCTGGGAGCATGACAGTTCCAAGGCCAGCTTCAAAATGCGTGTTTGAATGGGCTCAGCAAAATTCTGCTTTTAAACAGAACATGTGTTTTATATGCAATGAAGAGCTCTTCCAAAAAAGCAGATCCCATTTTTATGACAGTGAGATATAAAATAAAAGTGAATGGAGGTTCATTTTAAAATGACACATTAACTTAAAACTTTCACTTCCATCTAAAGACATTTAGTCTGTTCCTCTTCCAAGATTGATTGTTGTGATTTATAATTGAGAATTATTGTAATTCGTTTATTTAATAACAATGACAATAGAGAAATGGTCCCTAACGGCATTTTTGTTCAAAAAGTACTATGTGATACCTATGCAGTTCTGTTGACTTCATGCTCCACTCTCAAAAATGCCAGGTATATTGAAGTAGAGCTTTGGAAATGTTTAATAGGAAGTAAATGTGTCAGACAAAGTTCATCCTCCTTCCTAGTTTAGTTAAATATATAGACTGTGGATCACAAACCCATCTACAATATTCGGCTTGAGTTTAATTCTTTTTGGGGAAGTAAAGGGAAGTAATATTCTTGGAAAAGAGGAACTGTTAAAAAATCATATGCTCAGGAGATTATTCCGTGAAATATGAAATAGAGAAGTCAGTAAAAACTGTGAATACACTCATATTTTAGAGTTATATCTCTGCTTTGCTTATGGTCTTAAAAAGTATGTTAATTGACTATGTGAAAGTTCTGTAACTTTATGTGGGATTGATCCAAGCTCCAAGCAGTAGAGCTTGCCATGGAGTGTTAGGTAAGAGGTATTATAGAAAGACAATTACAAATTAATGAATTCAAATTAAAGAAATAACATTTGCAAGGTGAAGTAACATCTTTAATGTTTTTAAGGAGTAGTTTTACCTGACATAGTTTGCTTTTTCAAGCTCTATGGTCTAATATATAATACTTCTTACTGCACTTGTACCTCTAAGTCTGGCTGGATCTGACAACGATCTGCTGCTGCTACTACTCTTAATATTACATATTCACGTAAGGGCGTTACACAACAGCACTGCTAGATTTGCCAGTAATGCAAATTCAAAACCACCTCACGGCACTGTTTATCACCCTTTGCACCTGACACAGAAAGATAAAATGCAACAGCAGGCAGCATGGCATAGCCCTTCTCACTGCCTCTACTCTTTCAATACCATTCAAATTCTGTGCTCCAGACCAGACTGTCTTTGTAGGCAGAGGTGAGAGCTATAATTATACCAAGATATGTCATGCTAAAAAGTAGACAAGCTTTTGGTCTCACGTGTATGAAATAGAAGCATCAGACTCCAAAGCTATATTCAAGACATGAGAAATTACATAGGGTTTAATTAGTTATGTATGAGAACTGGAAGAGTTTCTTTAGAGAAAAATGAGAAAGACAAGCTGTTCACTGCTTTTGGAATACGGAAAGCTATGTGAGGGTCAGAGTAATAGAACACAAAAGCAGAATTTCCGTTGAATAGCAGTTATAAATTTTGGTTCTCAGCCTCATTTTTGGATGATGTTCCTTAGTTCTTTGATGACCCAAATTAGAACAAGTAATAAAACACCACTAAACCATGTCCCTCAGCACCACATTTATATGTCTTTTAAATATCTTCAGGGATGGTGATTCAACCACTTCCCTAGACAGCCTGTTCCAATGCTTAACAACCCTTCCAGTAAATAAATTTTTCCTAATATCCAATCTAAACCTTCCCTGACACAACCTGAGGCCATTTCTTCTTGTCCTATGGCTTGTTACCTGGGACAATAGACTGACTCCCACCTTGCTACAACCCACCTGTCAGGTGGAAAGCAAGAAGGTCTCCCCTGAGCCTCCTTTTCTCCAGGCTAAACAACCCCAGTCCCCTCAGCCACTCCTCATAAGACTTGTTCTCTAGACCCCTCATCGGCTTTGTTGCCCTTCTTTGGACATGCTCCAGCACCTCGATGTTCTTCTTGTAATGATGGGTCCAAAACACAACAGAGTATTTGAGGTGTGGACTCACCAGTGCTGAATACAAGGGGACAATCACTTCCACAGTCCTGCTAGTGACAATATTTCTTCTACAAGTCAATAATATTACATTGTATTTCTCATACAAGAATGTAGCATAACATCGTTTATGCTACACTTATTGATTGCTCAGCATAATTTACTATAAGGAGTTCTGACCTAGCTAATAAGGCTAATATCTACTAAGTTAGCTAGTGGTACAACACAGCAACAGGCAGTTTTGTATGCTGGGTAGCAAAACCACCAGGTTTAAAATAACATTTTTGTCTGTTCAGTATATTAAAATACATTTCAAACATGACAAAGAAGAAAAATTCTTCCTCTTTTAATGAGATTTGAAATATACACACTTTTGTCTGAGAGTGCAGTTGCTGGGGCAAATTGGGCAGAGAGCTATGGCCATGTTGACTCAGTTTCTTCCTGCCTGCAGAGTCTCCTGGATGCAGTGCGGCACAGGCACTGGCCTAAAAGAACTGTCAGGCTAAGTGTGAAAAAGCTGTTCCTTCACGGTGTCAACAGGACAGTAACCAAATACAGTATCAATAGTTTGGGGTAGAAGATACTCCATGACACTGCAGTTTTCTAGCATTTCACTATCCAGCTCTGGCTTCTTCTGAGTTCTGACTTAGCTTCTCCTTTTTACCTTTTCATCACCGTACTGCTTTATTTTAGTATCAGTGTAAATCATTCACTTGCTCATTCCATCAGACCTTACTTCCTCCAAGAGTTACCACAGCAAATTGGTCTGTAAGATCCTGGCAATCCTAAACAATCTGGACATTTGTCATTCGATCTCAAGCCACGCTGCTGCTTCTTAGCAATTTTCTATTATTCCCAGCCTTCACTGGGAAATTTTTGTGGAGTGATGATTGATGAGTTGCCCTCTACCTGAGGCCTGATTTTCACCTCCATGACTATTTTCTTCTGAAGTTCTCTCCTTTGCTTTGCCCTATCCACTGCCACCTTGGAAAAATATGTTTACTTCACACATCTCTCAATCCGTAACTCCAACACATGAATGTGAGTGGAAGACAGCCAGCTTTCTTTTAAAGAATCAGAAGGAAATCACAATAGGCTTCCACCATTTCATACATTTATTAACAAATGCAAACTTGGTTAAATAATAAAATAAGTAAACTTCAAACTAATACACATAGGTGTACATCGACAAGTTCTTCAGGACTTGCATTATACCAGATTTTACTCCCTCACTTTCCTGTTAGACATCTGTCATAATCTATGACTTGACTGGAAAGTTTCTTAGGGGAGAATAGAAACTTTTCCTGACTGAAACCAGTGGGAGATTTGATGATCACTTACAGGGAAATAATTTCCCCAAAAGGAATTAAACTCTGGGGAATAAGTTGACTGACTGCTGTCAAGTTCTTATGGAAAACAGATTGAAGAAAAATGGTTGAAAAAAGCTCCAACAAACCAATCACCTCAACATTTGCAGCTAAGTGTCCTTTCATTTTTTCATTTTTATTTTATTTTATTCACTTATCCATTCCATATGGGTTAAGAGAGAAGAAAGCTAACTGCTTCACAAGAGCACTTTGCAGAAACCTCTTAGGGAAACCAGACACTCTCAAGAAATCTGACCAACACCAATTACAGAAAGCTTAGATTGTGACTAAAAGTGTGATGCACCTTGACATAAAACAGAATTTAACAAGACTTCAAAAGGCTTTAGTGGTTCACATCAATATACAACCGCCTCATTAAACATCTGTGATTAAAATAAGACAGCTCAAGACATCCTGCAGGTACAACACAAACAGTGTAAATAGTGCTCATTATGAATGCAATAAAAATGACAGATCTCATGGTACTCAGGAAAATAAGATGCTTGTAGGAAAAGATTCTGGAAATAAAAAACACAGCTCAGTAAGGTCTGTTACCAGTTACATATCTCACTGGATAGAACACTGAAATTGTTTTAATTCATAAAATTGAAGTCACTAAAAATTTCATGAGTATAACTACATACAGTTTTAAATCTCCCTGTTAAGGCTCAAGATACTGTTACTTAAGTGCAATTAAACATATATGGAAAAGTCTTCTTGAAATAAAGTTACTGGAGGAAATTTTATCCTTCTTCAAGGATTACTTGTGTGGGAGATAATCAGACATTAGGGTGATAAGTGACAGTGTAGAACTCTTATAGAGATTCATGATTTTAAACAAAATCGGTATGAAAAGTATTTGTACAAATATTGAAAATCTATCAAACTATTTTGTTAAATGAAAATGAAAGGTTGTAGAATAAAGAAAGCCTATAGCTATTTAAAAATGGATTACTAGGAATGATGTCTATGCACATGGGACACCTGAGAAATCTAGACAGATTATGTTAATCAATAGAAATGGATAGCTGCTACCAAAACACAGGGCCTTCAGAATACACTGAGTTAATTTCACTAAGATGAAAACGTATTGTGTCATGGAATATGCTACCCGGCTGATGGAAATGTTCTCCTTGGTTTTAACTTAGAAAAATGATAAAAAGTAAGGTGGAGTTCTAGTCTTCCACAAAGCAATGTTGTCCAATCTTCAACCTTAGTGCCATATAATGAAATCTCTAAACCTCTAAACTATATCTGAACTTCAAATTACAGTATTTGTTTTAGAGCATTTTGATATCAATGCTCCTCAATGTTTGCCAGCCCAAACTGAAGTGTCTTGCAGTAATGGGGAAAACATGAACTTTTTCTTTCTTGAGGGGACAGCTTTCTGTAACAATCCCCAATTTTTCTTAAAATACCTCAAAAAAAAGAGAGCTAAAGCAATGTTTATAAAGATTTCTGAATCATTAAACAACTGTTCTGGAGATTGACGTGCTTTAGAACTAGAACATCTTTTTGAAAAAAAAAAAAATTAAAAAAGGCAAAACCAAACCCCATACTTCTTGTATCCTTCTTGTATCCTTCTCCATCCTTCTGGAATCCTCAGCTGAAAGTAGACATGAAACAGTTTTAACACACCTTACCGGAACAGCTAGAGGGAAGCTATCAGCATTTATTGGCCAACAATCTCATCTTCTTGATGTGTTAGTAGGAGAAAAAATTGTTGGCTGCAATCTCAGAGCATTTGGAAGTAGATTAAATAAAGGATGAATTGTGGTTTTGGATGCTCATCTGAATGTATTAGAGCAATAGCCTGAAAGGTATTTTATTTGCTTGGTTGAACTTGTATTATGATTAATTTTCTGCTAAATACTCTCAAGTGAAGGATCTCTTAGAGAAAAAAGATCTCCGATATCTTTACAACAAAAACTGTAAAGCAATAATATGCATCCAGAAGATTTTAGGCATCCAACTCATTTTATCTCAGATTGTAGTATTAGAGATTATTTTATTTATTCAGATAAATGCTTACATTTCTTGAGCAAGTAAACTGCTGTTTATTGGCTTTGTGAAAGGACTTTCAAAAGTACAGTGTACATACACAGTGTCCAAAACCAAAGAGCTAGCTTTAATGTTTGTGGATGATACCAAGCTGGGGAGTGCAGTTGATATGCCTGAGGGACGGGATGCCATCCAGAGGGACCTGGACAGGCTGGAAAGATGGGCCCAGATGAACCTTATGAGGTTCAACAAGGCCAAGTGCAGGGTCCTGCACCTGGGCTGGGGCAACCAGCATTATCAGTGTAGGCTGGGAGAGGACATACTGGAGAGCAGCCCTGTGGAAAGGGACTTGGGAGTGCTGGTGGATAATTTTTGAGTTTGCTTACCTGAGAGACTCTGAGATTCCAAGGCCAATGAGGTGCTCAGTCATGGGCCACAAAACTCACAGTGGGAAATCTGCAGGGCTTAGTTTCTGCTAGAAGGTCTTTGCTCTGAGTGTCACTGCTTTTGCAAAATCAGGGAGGCTGAAACAGATTAGAAATTTTTCAAAATATAATAAAAATTTTTCAAAAATATACCAAAGGTAAGATATTACCTCTAGGAAGATTATGGTGTTAAATGTGAGCTCAAAACCCATAGTTATAATCTCTGATTGCTGAGGAGTGGTGTGGCGGTGGGGCAACCTTGGCAAACAGCCAAATGCCCACCTAGCTGACCACTGTCTCCCTTTCTTTATTGGGACAACAGGAGAAAACAGGATGAGAAAGCTCATGGGTCCAGATGAAAACATGGAGATTGTTCACAAGTTACTGTCATGAGCAAAACAGACTAGAGCTGGAGAAAATTAATTTAATTTATTGCCTATTAAATTATGAGAAACAATGAGAACTATTAAAGCAACACCTTTCTGCCCCCTGTTCCCAGGTTACCTTCACTCATCATTCCTCTCCCTGCTGCCACAAACACTGAAGGAGTGAACGGGGCATGCTACTTAGTGGTTTCCCTCTGCTGTTCCTTCTCCCTGACACTTTCCCCCTGCTCCAGCATGGGTTAACCACAGGCTGCATTTCCTCCAGGGAAATCCAGCTGATGCTGCATGAGGTTCTGGACATGGCAGCCTTCCATGCTGCCCCCCACTGCCAGCATCTGGGCACAGACACTGATATAAATGTCAAAAGAGACAATCGACACATTCTTACCTGGCATGTGCTGATTTGTCACTTGTACAAGAGCTTTGGATGAAAATCATGGAAGTTTTAGAAACTCAGAAAAAGATTTAACTCCAATTTAAATGGGTAAAGTTTTCTCAGGCCTATCAATATTGGATCCCACGCTGCTCATGAAAGCTTTTCTATCAACATTACAAAATTCTATCCCAGACTATTAAAAAAATCTTAATTTAAACCAAATTAAATAGAAAGTTAAAACTAGTATCATGTCATGTTCTAAAATTTGGAATTACTTTCCTTCTGTTTTTCAAAGATAAAATAAGACATGTGCTAAGGAAGATGCAAGGAAAATAGCAGCAGCATATCTCGTTAAGTAAGATGGATACAAATGGAAACCCTGATCTGAATGAAAATATATCCTCTGACAGTTAAGTTCCAATGGAATATAACAATACCACATACAGATAAAGTAACGAATAAATATGTCTTATCTGAATGTTGTCATATCTCTACTTGCTTTTTAATTCTCATAGGTCTGTTTTTATAGCATAGCCATGATAATGTGCTCTCACAGAAGGAAGTCAATATTGCTTTTCTATCTCTTTTTGGAAGACAACTGACTCTGTGTGTGTGTGCATTTAGAGGCAAAGCAGAATTTAATAGTGTTTATTCTGTTGTTTAGCTGAATAGAAAAATGTTCATCTAATGTTCCAAGATAATTCAAAAGAGAATATGCCAATATCTGGGGAGAGTTTGTGCATGTTGCTTTTTCAAGGCCAGAGAAGAGAAAAGACTGGATGTTTTCCTGCCATAAGGCCATAAATAGGTTTCTTTTGGACCACTGCAGGTCCAAAGAGACACCACTGACTCTGATAGAGTGACTCTGAATTAGTAGCAGTGTGACTCAAAGAAGCTGATTCTTTAGATTTAAATTAGAAGAAAATAAGATTATTCTGACCTTCCTAATTCTGGGACCTCACAGATACGTATATAAAATTGTTACTTAAAAAAAGCACAAAGCATAATTAGCAAGCAATTGGAAAATCAGAGAACTTTAAGTTTGTTAATCAGAGTTGCAGTTTCATCAGCAAAACCCCTTCTGCTTTTTTTATTTACCTCTTTTAGCATTGTAATTCCACTAAAAGCAATGTTTCTGCCATAGGGATTCTCAGTATGAAATGAATGAATCACTGATTCTGAAAGAGCTGATGCTGTAACTGACATTATAAACAAAATTAGGTCTTACTACAGGCAGGGCTCTCTGAAGGTGCCAGGGTTCTGGGGCATTGTGGGTGCAGTGCAGCTGTGTGCATGACCACAGTCACCATCATATGTGGTGACTTATGCCTCACTCTGTTCTTGATATAAAGACTTCCTGGACTTAATAGCTCTAACTTACCCTGCAGTTCACCTATCACAGAATCACGGAATCATTCAGGTTGGAAAAGACCTCTAGGAACATCTAGTGCAGCCTTCATCAAAAGCCCCCCTAACCGCAGAAGGTCATAGGTTTCCCCGGTACCAAGATCAGGCTGACAGGCCTGTAGTTCCCCAGACCCTCCTTTCTTCCCTTCTTGGAGATGGGTGTCACATTGGCAAGTTTCCAGTCATCCAGAACCTCCCTTGTTAACCAGGATTGCTGATAAATGATGGAGAGCAGCTTGGCAAGTTCCTCCGCCAGCTCCCTCAGCACTCTTGGGTGGATCTCATCCAGCCCCATAGACTTGTGCATGTCCAATTGATGTAGCAGGTCATTGACTACCGCTTCCTGGATTATGAGGGGATTATTCTGATCTCCATCCCTGTCTTAAAGCTTGGGGGGCTGAATACCCAGAGGAAAACTGCTCTGGCTATTAAAGACTGGGGCAAAGATGGCATTAAGTACCTCAGCCTTTTCCTTGTCCTAGGTGACAATGTTTCCCCCCTCGTCCAATACAGAATGGAGATTCTCTCTGACATTTTTGTTATTAATGTATTTGTAAAATTGCTTTTTATTATCTCTTGCCACAGTGGCCAGACTGATTTCTAGCTGAGCTTTTGCCTCTCCCATGTTCTTTCTACATGACCTAACTAAATCCGTGTATTCTTCTTGATAGCCTGCCCCTTCTTCCAGAGGTGGTAGACTCTTCTTTCTCCTAAGTCCCAGCAAAACCTCCCTGTTCAGCCAGGCTGGTCTTTTTCCCTGCCTGTTTGTCTTGCAGCACATGTGGACAGTCTGTTCCTGTGCCTTTAAGGCTTCCTTCTTGAAGAAGGTCCAGCTCTCCTGGGCCCCTGTCTCTTTTAGGAACATCTCCCAAGGAACTTTCTCACGCAGCATCCTAAACAGGCCAAAGTTCACCCTTTGGAAGTCCATGGAATTATTTTTACTGCCCCTCCTCCTTATTTTTCCTAGGATTGAGAACTCTATAATTTCACGGTTGCTAAACCCAAGATGGCCTCTGACCACCACATCTCCCACTAGCCCTTCTCTGTTAGTAAAGAGCAGGTCTAGGAAGGCACCATCCCTTGTGGGCTGACTTACCAGCTGAGTCGGGAAGTTGCCTTCTACACACTCCAGGAACTTCCTGGACTGTTCCCTCTCTGCCCTGCTGTATTTCCAGCAGATGTCTAGTAAGTTGGAATCCCCTATGAGAACAAGGGCTGCTGATTTTGAGGCTTCAACCAACTGTCTATAGAACTCTTCATTGACCTCTTCATCCTGGTTGGGTGGTCTATAACAGACTACCAACAGGATATCTGCCTCACCGGCCTGCCTCCTCATCCTTACCCTCAAACATTAAACCACTCCATCCCAGTTGTTGACTTCTACATAATCAAAACACTCTCTAACATAAAGCGCCACCCCACCCTACCTTGCCTACTCCATTTGAAGAGCTTATAGCCACCCATTGCAGCACCCTAGTCATGAGAGTCATCCCACCACATTTCCATGATGGCATCTACATCATAGCCATCATGTTGCACAATGGCCTCTAGTTCCTCCTGCTTGTTGCCCATGCTGCGTGCACTAGTCTAAATGCACTTGGGCTGGGCTGTCAAATTCCCTACCAACAATGGCTTGCCACCCTTAGGCTCAACTCTAGTGAGCCCATTTTTTTCCCCTTCCCTCTTCAAACATAGTTTAAAGCCCTTTCAATGAGCCTGGCCAGCTTATTCATGAGGGTGAGCTCATACTGTAGGACTTCAACTGCAATGGGCTCTAAGTATTCAATGTTCTGTAAAGCTGACTTTTTGATGTACGGTCCTTTTTGGTTTTCATCTCTTTTCAGCCTTCATTCAGATATTCACCGACCTTCTACAAATGAATGCAAGTCTACTTTCTGGAATGCATATTTTTATATGTTAAATGCATTAGTAAACAGATACTTCCATAGTTCATCACGAATTTTTAACTTTTTTTTATTGGTAAAGACAGAAAAAGAAGCCGTAAGTTTCTCTCTTTAGTTTTACTTTGCTGAGACAGGACAATATTGCACATAAACTCTGAACCACATTGTGGGTCTGAGTTTGCAAAAGGTCAGGTAGCTTAATTTTCATGCAATGAAGAAAAACAAACCAAGTAGCACTAACTCCAGATCACCTTGGCAATCAAAGAACTCTTAAGTTCAGCTGCAATTAGAATTTAATGCAGTGCTTATTGTAAATGATAATTACAATGAATCCATTATATGTTGTGCAATTTAAAGAGGGCTTTTTCTGTAGCTCAGTATTAATAAAACATTAGCTATGAACACTTAGATACATGACCGTTAGCCTGCCAAGTTTTAGACAGCAGACACTAGATTTTGTAGTGCATTGAAACCACACAATGACAGTCACAAGATCATATGCCCCAAAGATAAAATTAAGAACAATGTAGAGTCTTATTTCTGTAATGTACATTTCATTTTGTACCCACTCTGTTTCAAGAATCATCATCTATTCTGCAATCCAGAACTCTTACCTCCAAGTACATTACACTCTCTCCATGCTAACCAAGTGCAATTTGCTGAAATTTAAAAATAAGTAGCCTGGCTTGTGGTGATATATTTTGTTAGGAAGGCCAAATGAACACTCATGTGTAAGTCTGGATTCTGTGATTATTAATCATACAATGGTGATGTGAAATGAAGGAGAAAGTAGCTGACTCATCTAAAAATTATTTCCTGGTATAATTCGAAAGATTCTCTGTGGAGTTAAGGTAAGCACATGAGACACTAGTTTTAGAAATTGTTTTACTTGTCACTCTGTGTAATGCTGTCTTAGAAAGAAGTACAATCAGTTTTTTTCTTTGGCTATTTAAGTCTGAAAAAATATAAGCAAAAATAATTCTATTATTATCAATAAGTACAGAACAGGTTCATACTTCAGCTGGTGCCACCATTAGTTATGTACCTAAGATCCATAAATAGGTATAGGTCATCGCATTTTGACTTAATGCTATCTTTGTATGTTACCATTATATATATTATTATCAGTATTCTTTGGCAGGAAGTTAAAAATACAGCACATTCGTTTCCTTGCCTAGCTCTCAGACAGCTACATAGGATTATTATACAAAGACAAATAGAGTGGTTTAGAAGCTTTGGCCTTCTTCTGTAGATGTATAAGTTCAGATGATTGTTCAAAGCGATTGCTACTTAAAATGAATTTTTCTTTGACCTGTTGGATCATGGCATATGGTATTAAAATGACCCATGGAGAAAGAATGAAAAAATGGGACTTATGCAGAAAGAAGAGGAAATTTAATAAAGATGATCTGATAGTAGCCTTTAGGGGCATGAAAAGCTATTGCTTGATCTTCTAAAATATCTAAATTACACCAAAAGAAAGGAAATTCAGCTGAGGTGTAGACATTATCTGATGCTAGAGACTAAAGCTCAACTACAGTTCACATGAGGGGATGGTAGCATCTCCCTCATTGAGGGTCTTTAAGAAGAAGCTTAAAAATGCTTCTCAGAAATTGGCTAATTGGCTAATCCTGCCTTGAGTAGAATGACAGGTTCAGTGGGTCTTGCAGTGATTTGATGGTAAGAAACTATTCAATTTATCGTGTTCAGAATTTTTTACTGAAGAGAATTTGGGATCTCTATCTTCCTGATCTTTGAGTGCTGCAACAATGCCCTGAACACAAGATATTACAGTCTTTCTTCATGTAAATTCTGTACTTAACAGATCATTGTTAGCACCATGAATCAAAATTGTAAAAGTCAATAATGTTTTTCCAGCTGGGAGTTTGGTAAAGAAGTTGCACAAAGGAGTATGCGAGCATGAAAGGGAATAATCAGTGCCATGACTCTAAAGATCAGTTAGCTTGATGCACAGATAATTGCATAGAAAAGACATCTGTTTTATATTCACTTTAATTTGATTTGATACCCTGGAGAAAAGAAGCACAAGTATACAAACGGATTAACAAATACATTTTTTCACTTTAATCCTTCGATGTAATGACCAAAATGTCTGATAAGATCCATTGATTGGCTGCTAGCTGTGATAAAACACTGCAAATGCAGCTGTGAAGGATGATTGTGCTAAAACTGCTTCATGACAGTTCTGATTTATTGAATTAAAGACATGAATCCAGCAACAAAGCCTCATGAGGAGCATATAAAGTACAAATCTCAGTCAAGAGAACTGAATTTCAAGTCAAAGTTCTAAGACAAAAAATACAAAAATAAAACCAAAACCAGATCCCATTCCTTACTATGAGGCTGTGGAATTGTTCTGTTTTTTCTTCTTTAACAAAAGCTGCATAGCTTCATGTCTTCCTCCAAGTGTTTTCATAGTATGTTTTTGTGGCTAGAGTTTTTCATTCCAGTCAAGAAAACTAGAGCAGCAGCATTTACAGTTCTGAAAGGAGAATGTACAGAAGCATGTTTCTCTGAAGTACATATTTCCTGTAAGTTCTTTAGAACCTTTAGACCCATCTAAAAATTATTAAGTCTATGGGACTGAATACAACTCTTCAACATCTACACTTCTCGTAAATAACACAGATTTATTGTGGAAAAAGAAAATGAAAAGCAGGTATTAGTTGTTCAGGTCTTTTGTTTTGTTTTGTTTTGTTTTGTTTTGTTTTGTTTTTAAGCACAACTGTCACAAAAGGACAAGTACATTAAAATTCCATTCAGAATAGTAGCAGCCATCAGGGATTTTTATGTTATTGTCCTGGAATGCAGTGGTAATTGTGGAGAATTAACGTAAAACATAGCATTGTGTGCTGGCAGACATGGTGAGAAAGTGCTACAGAAATGCACATAGATATTCATAAGCACTATGAATTTGTTAAAAAATTAAATGACTACCACTGCATTTTCCAATATTTTTTTTGTTTGTTTTGGTTACCAAAATGCCTCATGAAAAATAGTTTCCTCTAATCAAAGACAGAGTTTTGGTTAATAACAGTGATAAAGGAACAAACAAAAACCATAATATTAGAAAGAAAACCTGTGACATGGGAAGGAAAATGTAAGGCTATTTCACAGTGTTTCAGTGGGTTCGATGTTTTTGAATTAGCCAAACTGTCTAAAACTCATGGAGGAGAATTGGCTGAACAGGTCCTCAGACTTGTGCCTGGTGATTATCCTTAAAAACTCGTGGATCACAAATGAAGTACTAGAAGAGTCGGAAAAGAGGTAAACAACCATTTGTATTTATACAGGCAAATAAAAAACTTTAAAAATTAAAATTAGTCAGATGGTTATACTGCAGAATATCTTGTTATAGGTTGTAGAGCCACTAATGGGAAATATATTTCCATGTGCCAAAATGAGGTATTTATTTTATGCGATGCCTAGCTTATCTTATGATTCTACAATTATTCTTACAATAGTAGGAATTGAATAATGCCTCATATAACTACCTGGTACAGTTAGGCTGTTTATTGTGTTATACTTGGAGAAGCCATTTTCAGTCTTGCAAAATGTATGTGGAACAGCAACATTGTCCTGTATCTACCAAAGGATACTAAACAATAAAGAGTAATCTTGTAATTACTGAATTTTTAACTTTTTTTTTTTGTTAGGGTAGTGATGACTAGAGTGGACACCTTACCAATTGACAGCAGTGGTAGCTGAATATTCCCACAAAACCAAGCCATCAGACTGTCTTAATGTTGGTGATCCCTGGGTTATATGTGACCACTTTCCACTTCCTCTATTTGCCAGTAGCCAAAGCATAGCAGATTCCATGTGATGCTTTACAAAGCTCTTGAGTGCATTTCTGATGTTGCTGCATAGCAATACAGACAGAGGTCTCAGTGATTTTTCATTTCTCATCTACTAGTCATCTGTGGCATCCTTTGCAGTTGAAGTGAAGAGGATGATAAAGTTTTGGGAGAAGGGCTGGAAGCATCTGCTTTGGCTTTACTGGCTACAGAAAAGAACTTCATTATCTCCATCTCTCTCTCTTTTAGCTCTGCCATGTGCACACAAAATTCGTGGATATTTAGCAGGTGTGGAGGCTAGCAGGGACCCTGTGTTACACCTGATACATATAAAAAGCCTGCTGGTCTTCTCTTTGCAGCAAAACATCAGTTCCTCTTTTTCCATGTCAATCTTGCAGATGTTCAGCTGCTAAATGAGACAAGCCAGAAAGCAATTATAGGAGCATGAGGATGAACTTCTATACATAAGATGCAGAAAAGGCAATCTTTTATTTTCTCTCTCATTTCACTTGACAGATTGAGGTAAATGCTAGCTGTCTTCTTTTCAATAATTGAAATATTACACAGAACACAAATCTATGTAAGGAAAAAGAATGAGCATTTCTGGTCTAAACTAAAATGCTTCATTCTACATGCTTCACCTTTTTTTCTCTTTGATTCTTCTTTCTAATGCCTAATAATTCTCTATAAGTGATTATATACGACTAAGTATATGGTCCAAGTATGTAATCAATTAGTACATTGGACTATAGTCTAATTTTCAAATCTGTGCAACAAATTTGCATTATTTACAGAAGGGCATATTTTCTACCATTAGATGATTTTTATTTTCACCATCTTTACCACTTAATAGTACTCTTTACCATTTAATAGTACTTCTTGTCAGCTCAGATGAATATTTTGTAACATATATCACTATGCTGTGAACATCAAGGGGTAGTTGGTAAATGAAAAAATATTTTTAGAATATAAGAAAGGAATATCTAAAATGGTAAATAAAAATCTCATATAACCTCTCACTGAGAAACAAGTTGGAACTATTGTGAAGCATTTGAATACCATAAGAGATATATCAGCTTACTTTTACCCTAGAATCTTCTATTTTCCTCCCTTCCTCCCTTCTTTTGCTTTAAAAAAAAAAAAAAGAAAAATTGATCTAAATCTTTGTGAGTTCTTGTTTTTATCCTTGTACATGTTGGGAATATCTTTGCAATTTAAAGTATTCAAAAGTAATTTTTCACCCAACTCCAGCATTAGTGGATTTTGTTTGTATATTTCAAAGCTAAGTCTAGCTTTTACCCTTGGAAGGCTATTCAGTATCATTATCAAAATGCTATTGATAACACATAACCCATATGCACGGTTCTCTTCCAAGAGAGATTTCCAAGGAAACTTTGATAACTCCATTTAAAAACAATATTTTTATTAAGTGTTTTAAAGCTTATTGTTAGGTCAATAATGATTTGGCTTGGAATTTGCTTCAGGTTCACTATCTGCTGCTTTCTTTGATGGCTAGCTTCAGAGTAGATCGTTTTTACACCAGTAAAATATTTAACATGATGCTTTGAAGAGGCTATGGGTTCTCCTCAAGCAATGAGGCAATAAGGGATCAACAATACAGACCTTCTTGGAAAACCTTCATTCTAAGAGATATATGCCAACCAAAAACTGTCAACAGGGACACTAGCATACTAATTCAGTCCTTTATTTTCGTTTATATCATGCCTTCTAAAATATTTCTAGAAACTCTTGGTTTTATTTAAGTGTCTGAACCCGACAGTATAAATTGAAGGAAAATCTGTGATGTTTCTGCAGCTTTGCCATTTTAAACCAGGTAAGTATTTGATCTCAGATTTACATTTTCTTAATTGTTGCAATCATGTATCACATACCTCTTGCCTCGTTAAAGAACTTACTTCATTTTGTCAACGCTCCAACACAAGGTGCACTACTTAGAGACATTTCTCTTCCATTTTTATTATGTGTTAAAATTATGGGATATAGGATGGAAGCACATAATGTATTAGCTCTGTATCAGCTGCTCAGTCTTCTCTGTGTTTTTCAGGCACTCCACACAATATAGTAAGCACTACTGCTCATGATACTGCTGTAGATGAGCTTTGTGGAGGTCATTTCTTTGTGGAGATAAAACTACCCTCTTTCAGAGGTACAGTGGTACAGGGAGGAAAGAGCAAAAAAATGATGGTTTCTTGTGAAGCTTTAGCATGTACCTTTCACCTGTACCCAGCCAAACTTCACCTAGGGAAGTTAAATTACACTGCAGCCTGCAAAATTGCTGTCAGACCAAATGAATTGATCAGGTCCCCACGAACTCTTGCCAGTGCTGCTGTTTCTTTTCCGGCAGCCTGCACTCTCGAAAATGCTGGCTCTTAGTCTTTTCTAGCTCTTGCCTACAAGCACAAGAAATCTGAACCATTCTGTCAATATAATTACATGAAACAAGTAAGTTTTGCTCTCCTGCTAGATGTTGTTGACTTCACTCCATTTGCTAAGTGTAAAATTTCAAGAAATCATGACAAACAATATGTTAGGCAATATCATTAGATTTTGAAAAGAATCTAGGGGATGGCAGAAAACACTTCAGAAAGAAGGCTTTAGAAACAACATTCTGTACACTAGAAAAGTAATTTGTCACTGGTGAAACATCTGGAAAATGGATGATAGATACCAGGCTGACAAAATCAAACAAAGGCTTCCTTGACAGAACTCACAGGGGTCCTGTACGGACATTTTCTTGCCCTGACAATTTAAATGTTGCAATTAAACTAGTAGAATCATTTGGGAGTGATACCTCCATATCATAGATATTTGTCAGTTACTGAGCTGGCTACTGTCAATGTTTTCTTTTTTCCTTGCTCATAAGTTAAACAGTCTTATGAAACAGCTGCTCATTCATGCCTCTCTTTCAGGAGGTTTTAGTTCTACATAGTTAAGGAGTGGGAGGTAAAGCTTATGCAGAGCCATTCCAGTGATTTTGGAGAATATAACTCTACTCCCAGGCAGATTCAAAGGGATTTCATAATGAGCCATCTGTGAAAAGACAGGCTTTTTTTTTTATCTTTTGTCACATTAAGAAAGCTGAAGACAACAGTTTTCCCCCATAAAAACAAGTTCTCTCTTAGCTTTAGCTACTCCTTATCTTAATTTTTTAATATACTGCTAGAAAATAATCTTAACTTCAGAAGCTAAAACAGAAATTAGTTTCTATAGCTAATTTTGCAAAATATGCGTACATATTTTTAGTCATTATTAAGAAGCTAGAAAGTTATTTTGCATAAAATATATATTTCATGATAACTTTTATGTACTTAGATTCTTTGAAAAACTTACAACTTTTTTTAAAAGCTATATTTCAGGTTGTGCCCAAGATAGCAAATTCCACTTTCATCTTTTCCCCTCATTATTCTGTTTTCTTTCACTATTTTTTCAAACCTAGATAAAAATTATATCTTTCCATCTATATCTGGCCTGATAATGTAACAGGAATATTCTTCAAAGGAATCTAGTTCAATATTTTAGACTTTACAAACAACAACAGCAACCAGGCTAGATAAATAGTTAGCCTTGTGGAGCAGCATGCAAAACAGGCCACTTTCTGTAGCCTGACTCACCTTGAAGGTAGCCATTTTATTTCCCTTTTATTTTGTTACTCAGAGGGTCCAGTTATCCTTTTATTAATACATTGACTTGGAATGGGCATCTTTGCACAGCTGGAGTAAAGCTTAAATTCCCAGTTTCCCAATTTCCAAATTCTGGAATCTACAGAGAGACACATAAAAATCTGCCCCTTCACTCCTGCAGCAACCAATCAGTTATTATTTGAAACACCCTTAATGGTAACGGCTGGTAAAAAATGGTACAGTTGTACAACGAGATGATAGCAACTATTAAAAACAGTTGGAGAAGGGAATCACAACTTAGGCTCCCAGGGACAATTAGGAAAAAAAAATAAATCTGGAATTAACTGACTTTTATCACCAATGGAGCCTAAATGCAAAAGCAAATAAAGTTGTTGAAAGAGAGTATGATAGAGTATGGGGGAAAATATTCATCAGATGGTATTACAAAGCCAGATTAATGTGTTCAGTACACAGACAAGCCAACATTTATCTCCAAAAATACCTGCAAATACATCTGAATGATGTCATACCTCCAAGTGAAAATAGAGGGGTACCTGGAATGACTACGTGTTTTTAGAGGTGGAATCAGCAGATGCATGCTGGCCTGTGGTAGGAGGGACATACCAAGTTACAATGCAGACAGGAGCATAGAAGACATAGAAAAATGTGTAACTTTTAATGAAGACTTCTCTAAGGAGACCCAGAAAAATGACTACTGTTTTTTGTTACAAGAGAGTCTTCAGTGCTAATGTGTAATTCTTCAGGATACTGCTTCTCTCTCAGCTGCTGAAAAATCTTAATGAGGCCACACTCTATCAGGGAGATGGTAGATCCTAGGCAATGTATTCAAAGATTTTCTTCTAAAGCTTCCTCTGTTGCTATCTGCCCCATAAAATGAGTCCACATGAGGAAAGTAAGTCCCTATCTCTTGTATGTTATTGTGAAGTACTGTTTTTTAAGTAGTCAGCTGATATGAGGTAGTTCTCAAGGATGTTTTGTAAAATTCCTTGTTGGGTCATTTCTCAGAGCAATGTGAGAAGTCTATATAAACACTGCATTGTACAGTATCCCTAAATCAGACTATCATGCCTTTGTGGTTTCTGGCTGCTTATTGGAGAAGGTGCTCAAAATGGGAAATACTGAATATGTTGTGCTTATTGTTTTTTTCTGAGCACAATTTTTATATTATTTAAATTTCCTAGAAATAGTTTTGAAGTAGTAAGACACAGTGAAATGTTAAGATATTTTTAAACAACAATTACAAAAGTAATGTTAGTTTAATGTAGTTGCATCACTATCTTCAATAATGCGCTAATATTTCAATGTCTTTATTCTACTAGGGAATCCCATCTAAAGCCCATGCTTTTGCAGACCTCTAATACTTCTACATCTCTGACTTCTAAACCAAATAATTACAAATTTCAGTTTGAAATAAAATATTTTCTCAAGATTTAAAAAGACTTAACTTAAGGAAAAAAGAAAGATTTCAGTGTCACCCAAAATACTTCTTTCTCTCCAGGTCTGATACTGTCAAGAGGAGGCACAGCTTTCGCTTCACTTTGCTTCAGAATGTGCCCTAACGGGAAGTTCTAACTCCATTAGAAATCACATAGTTCAGAACACTGTGTGCTTAAGTTTCTAAAGGAAATAACTCTTTTCCATTCCACTGGAGTTTTATTACTGTTACACTTTTAGCTTCTGTGAAGCAGCCTTCTTAATGAGATTCAGCCAACTAGTAGTCAAACTGAAATTATGTTTGAGCTGACCTTTATTCCTATGAGGAAAGACAGGTAACATTGACAAAGCTAGTCAAATAGAGCAGAACAGTTATGATAAGGATGGGGCTAGTTTTATTATTCCTTCTGAGTCCTTGAGCTTGCCATATGAGAATGGGCAGATGAAATGCATTAATTTTGACAGCAATGATGTAAGGTCTGATGTCAAACAGCTGAAACAGTCTAGGTTTATATCTGTTTTGTGTAAAGTATTGTTATTTCTTCTTCTGCACTGTAGACTGTAGGACAGCTCTGAGATCTTAAAAGCTGAAACTCTGGCATGTTTTTTAAAGGTGTCTGTGTAGCTGGTAACATTTACATAGTAAATGCATGATTACTGGTGTGATGGGGAGACTAATTTTCAAAATTGAACAATCTTGTCAAAGAGGGATATGAACTTCTTCCTGCCTAACAGAAAATGTTGAAAAGGATGTGACAGAAATGTAGACCTTCCTATTGTGAGTGAATGGCCTTCAAGTGACCACGTTTATTCTACTCTGTATCATTGATATATTTTTTGCCTAAAATCAATTTTAAAAAATAGATTTGTCAAGCCAGAAGGCTTTCAATGCATTATAGGCACTAATAAAGGAATAATGTCAAATCTTCAGATAGTCACTCTTGACTTCATAGTGAAGAGTGAAATAGAGGCCTACTGCCAGATGTATTCTACCATCCTGCTACTGCTATAGGTCTATACAGAATCAAAGTTGAGTTATTAAAACTCAGGGCACATGAAGTCTCAATAAGTTCAATCCTGTGGTTTGTACAGAATTTTTGCTTATATAACTCTCTGCTTTTGAAGCCACTGTTAATACCTATATTATCAGCAATTCAGAAGGAAGAGATGTAATTGCATTTCATAAGTAATTTTTTTCTTTTTCTATATTGTAGTTGTGGAAGTGACCTCCTGGAATATCAGTGCAGGAGGTCCAGACTTCCCTCCAACAGTATATGCTGGCCTAGGTTATTTTGTGTGATTCAGGCTGCTTTTTGGTTAGTTCTCAGACTTTCTTAAACTGTCGTTTTGGAATCAGTTGTGATGAATGAACTAACCAGCAATTTCATATTTTTTGAGACAATGTTAATTCCCCACTTCACTGTCTCTACTACTTTGCTAAATGCCAGACTAATTTGTCGATTCAGACACCCATGCACACGAATATTTGTGCGTATTTTTCATTGGAAGGTGAAAGATTATTGATCTCAATGCACTGTTTTTGATTCCTGGTCCTAACTTCTGATGACAAGGTGTTGTACTAATTTCTTTAACTACATGTAATGCATGGATCTATTCTGCATTTGAATACTTTCCACATTTCCAATTTAACAACTTCACATTCAATTACAGCATGATGTGTTTATGAGGATAATCACACTTGACTGTATAAACCTCAAATCAAGGAGTTTATCAGTTACTTTACCCTGTCTGTTGAGAATATTTTTTCTGTGTTCCTCAAAACCTTAAGAAAGAGGCATGTGATTGAAAGAATTGTAGACAGTCCTAACCACAGGTATACCTTGCACATCTCTCAACCTTAAAGCTTCTTTACTTGGACACATGCTGTTTCAGATTTATCAGCTTCTTTTATTGTCTTTAGTGCTAGATTAACAAAGCCAGGATTATCAATCAGTAAGGTGCCTGCATATACAGTAGGTTTCCTTTTATCATCATCATTGTATTGTATTTCTCCATATTTAGCCAGCAGGTAGCTTTAAGAGGAGAAATAAATGAACTAGAGAGCTGAATAAAGGCTAAAATTGTACTTTGATCTGTACTTTATATTGATTTACATTGCCAATACAAAAAGGCCTCCATGAAATCTTTCATATTCACTGTTTAACTAAACATATGTAACAGTTCCAGCCTACAGTAAAAATGAGCATATTAAAAGGTGCAGCTGCATATCAATGTGATGTTTGATGAATATCAATGCAGGTGCAGCAATATCATATGAATATCAGTAGCACAAAATGAATGCACAAAACTAAACATCCAATTTTCATTTCAAGAGCCAACTGGGAAACGCTCTACTAAGCTTCTGAAAAAAAACCCCGATTCAGATTCTTTTACCTTCTTAAAAGTATCAGTTGCCACTGGTTCATGGTAAAATATCAACATTTAGGAATAAGTAGTCATTTTAACAATTGGCCAGGCAATGCTATTTTCATTTTCTATATCCTAGGTAGCTTTCAAACAGAAATTTATTAAATTCAATTTTCTTCTGCTGGAGATTCCAATATTCTGCAAAACATTTACATATGTGGTTCAGATTCTCGTGGCAACAGATTCTCATGCATCATTGTTTTTGCATGACAATCTTCACCAACAGTATTTGTCAAATATACAAAGAGGATATAATCCTATGGTGAAAGGGAGATAAAGTAGATGACAACTGTTGTGGTTGTTTTTCAGTTTATAAATATTACAGTTGTGAACCTCTTTATATAAGCAATAAACACTGAAATAATATGGAGTTCATTATCAGGAAACAAGGAAAAACAAGGAAAACCACAGATGTAAAGTCTTTCCGTTCCAGTGAAAACTGGGTATATGTAGAGAAAACCTTCAGTAAGAGACTGGGTATGGAAAATATCAATCTTCCTGTAATCAGTAGGAACTTTACAGGGATTGTCCCAATATTTTATGGAGCAAAAGGTCAAACAGTAGACCTTCTGCTTTTGATAGAGGATGTAATACACCTGGTTCAAGCCCAGTCAGCACAAATGGCAAGTATGGGCGAAAAAAGTGAAAAATGTTCTGTAGATATATAAAGTTTAGGAGATATGAAATATATTTTTGAAATGTTACTTTTAGCACTTATTCTAATCCAAATTTATTTTGCATACACTTCCATAAAACACATTTGGATTATAATTTTTCATTCAGCCATGGACTAAATCAGTCAGAATTATTTTGAAGCTAACAATCCTAGGTGACAACAGTAAATAGCACTAAATTTTGTATGCATCTTGTAGACTGAATTGGTTCCACAGCGCTGTCATTATCTGAAGACAGACAAAGCATCCAAATGAGGAATTTGGTTTTCATTTGTGTGTATGAAATAAGTAGAGTATCTGAAAGAACCTGATGATTATATTACTTTTGGGAATGAAGGAACTCACCATTTGAGAAAATGACTGCATTATCTGTCCAGTTCATTATAAAAAAATCTCTCCCTGTCTTTTGTGGTGATATTTTAATGCGGAAATGAATGCTTGTAAATCAAGAGATTTATCTTTTAAATCTACTGTGCATTTTTAATTTGCATTTAAATCAAAGTGTAAATATTTTCTGTGCTGCGTGTAATACACAAAGGAGTTGAGCTTTGAAGGTATTTCTTCTTTTGCTTGTTTTCTTTAATCTCAGTGAATTTACCATTCAGAAGCTATATCTATACTGTGGATTAGGCGGGTATGACTTGTGATGTAGTGGATCACATATATCATCAATTGATCTGAAGAATGGTGACAATAGGAAGTTGAGACTGGGTATCCAAATCAAGTTCTCAGTTTCTAGTCTCACACTCATATCACAAAGGGCTTCTTCACATTGTTACTAGTTCACAGCACAAGCAAGATGACAATCACTGTACTCTTCACTTGTAATCTTGGAGCAGAAGTTTCAGTCAAGCTGGTTTGACTTGGCAACACTTTTGTTTTGCCACTACTTCAACGTTCCCCGAGCTTCAACCACAGTTATTGAAGTGATACTGCAACATGTCTGAGAATGTGCTCTGCAGGTCACAAAAGCTATTATTTGTACTGGACACAGGTGATGAATGGTTTAAAAATGGGTGATTTGATAATAAGAGTTAGAATAGACAATAAATGATATAAACTCAATAATAAAATAGATGTGGTAAAAATATTAACTGAGCTCTAAGCAACATTTCCAGTGAAATCATATGTTCGAAGAAGAACAGAAAAATAAGTAGGATCTAACAGAAAATCTGAATTATGAAAACAAAGAGTTTTCACTTTACTTAAGGCACTGTTTTTGGCCTCGTGTAAAAGAGAATATCAGGGGTGACAGAACTGGAATGCAGATCATGAATAACCTGATGTGATGAGGCTTTTGCCTCACACCTATGAGGTTTTTTATTTGATGATACATCTATAAAAATATAAAATATCAGAAATGTGTATTGCGTACACCAGCGTAAACCATTTTTTTCTTCCCGAAAGTGATACAAGTGTAAGGACACACCAGAGGCAATGGAGTGCCAAGTTATCATAGAATCATAGAATTGTTAGGGTTGGAAGGGACCTCAAAGATCCTCTAGTTCCAACCCCCCTGCCATGAGCAGGGACACCTCCCAATAGATCAGGTTGCTCAGAGCCGCATCCAGTCTGGCTTTAGAACTGCCAGCGATGGGGCTTCCACCACCTTTCTGGGCAACCTGTTCCAGTGTCTCACCACCCTCGTGGTGAAAAACTTCTTCCTAACGTCTAATCTGAATGTACCCACCTCCAGTTTTGATCCATTACCCCTAGTCCTACCTCTACCCAACATCCTAAAAAGTCCCTCACCAGCTTTCTTGTAGGACCCCTTAAGATAGTGGAAGACCACAATAAGTTCTCCTAGTAGCCTTCTCTTCTCCAAGTTAGTGATCCTAAGGAGAAAACCTGTACAACTAAACTATGTAACTATGTGTTGTTCTACTATACAGAAATACTGGCTCCTAAGGTGAGACATCTGAATCACTGGCATGCTGCTTTACAATTTGGCACTGCACTGTTTGATTTTTAGTACTAATCTGGGTTCCAGTAGCTCTAGGATGTGCTACCATTGAGAACAAATGTGCCCTAATTGACTTTTATAAATTTTAACCCTGGCTTCCAGTTTGACTGTTGAAGAAAGCTTTCTCTTCAGCCTAAATGTATCAGGACAAGGATATATTGTTTACTATGTAGCACAATGGAAAGTAAGACTTTGTCTCTGTTGGTTGTCTCAGTTGGACTCTATGGTTACAACTGTAATACAAACAGTATAGGTCTAACACTATCAAATGAACTACACTGAGAAAAAGAAAAAATTCACATCTTGCCTTTTTTTTTCCTCTGTCATAAAGGAATCGAAAGATTAACACTGAATTAGTAAGCAGCTTGAATTCCATTGTCAAAATGGACTTGATTTGCCAATCATGACTCATATCCTAGAAACAGAATGTATTTCTGAACACATCATGGAGGTCGATTTCTAAGAAGGATATGAAATTTCTGAATTGTCTTTTTCTCTGGAATAAAAATACAGAGAAGCCATTTTGCTCTTATTTTTACTTGGAGAAAAACAGTTAAAAGAAAGTTCTTTCTCTAGGATCATATATTATGACTTACATTTGTCATAGAGAGAAAAAAATGCTGTATGGTTTTTCTTTGAAATACTAACACTCTAAAATGCTTTTAATTAATGTCACAATTAAATTGTCACAATTAAATTGTCAAGATTCTTCTGTTTAACTACAGAATTGACGCACATTTAATGAGAAATATCAGTTAAAGTGTGTGATTTCATTTTTTAAAACCGATTTCTTCTCTCACTGAAATGTTATCTTCTTAGGTCATTGGCTGAGGTTAATAGTTTGGACCCAAGCCCATTTCTGCAAACATCAAAACAAATGGAAAAAACAAAAGTCAAGCTAATATCTAGCTTTCTGAGTTCCAACCATTCTCTAACTTCTCCTGATTCAGTAGGGAAACTAGGTTTAGAGGCTTTTGCTAGCACTATCATTTCTCTCTATGACCTCAGGGGCATTGCTATGTTGAAAATTACTCCCTTGTAATACTTAAGCATGGTTTCACAGTGAGCATGTGAGTGGCAGAAATGTGGTTGGGTATATCAAGTAACTAGAAAGCTGTGGTAGATAGATTCAGGCTCCTTAGGAGGGAAAGGCTAAAGATACAAGGAAGGGAAGTTGCCCTTTATGTGAGAGAGCAGTAGGTTCTGTTTGGAGCCTTCCTTTGGATGACAAACCATCTAGAATTTGATGAGTGCTTCAGACTACCAGAAAAGCCTTACATTTGCATTCTCTGGTCGTTACAGGGAACATGAACTGCTCTAAAAACATCTGGCAGAGCAAGGCAGCTGGGTATAAGCAATCCAGGGGGTTTCTGTAGTGCATTAATGACAACCTCCTCACACAAGTGACTGTGCAGTCAGGTGGCAGGAGGCCTTCATGGAGGAACAGATTGCTCCTGACTACATTCAACCATATAAAGTATACCAGAGGTAGAAGCAGAAGCAAGTGGCCTAGCAGGAGTATGGACACACTATCTGAGCACGCAGTGATTGGGTTAGAAAAGTTGTCCCACAGTTTGGGACAACTACATCCTTGGATGTGGTCCTTGTGACTGGGTCCAACCCTGAGCCATCTGCTCTAACTGAACCTGCTTTGTTCAGGGGGGTTGAACTAGATGATCTCCAGAAATCCCTTCCAACCTCAACAATTCTGTGATTCTGTAAGATAATACATATACTGCCTGGGAGTTCCTGAAGACTACATACATGAAATTCATTCTCTTTGTTCTTTTTATGACAGTAACTGTTAAAGACTGAAAAAATACTAGAAAAGCCAGGGATAATGGTATTACGTATCCAATATTCTTCAGTGCCTTTCTCTGCTTCTCCTGCATAGAAAATTGCTGTTTCTCTCTTCAGCTGTCAAGCCTTGGCACTTCTAAATGAAATATAAAGCTCATGCCTTTCTGTCTGGTGCAAAGCAATACATGGAACACATACAAACTTTCATTACTTGCATGATGTGCTACTTGTATTTTGAATGGTTTTGCATCTGCTTGCAAATCCTCATCCAAAATTTTCTAGTCTTGAATGATTTCTTTCAAAGTTAAAGGACTTTTCTCTTCCTTATTCTCAGATTTAGCAGCTGGGGAGCATAACTATCATATCACTGACTTCCTAAAAACGCTTTTCATTCCTACAGAGACTCTTTCTCCCATCACAACTTTTGAGTATATGCATACAAAAGGTTTGAAGTAGTCTACTAGAAAATAAATTTTAAAACCCCAAAACTTTTCTTTGAATGATAATAGGAGATAGCAGCAGAGAAACTATGCAGATAGATAGATGTATAACTCTTAGGTTACATCAGTTGCTTTATTTTCCACATATTCTTTGATCAATCTGTTCATACGTAGGACTATTGTATCTTCTATAATCCTCAATAGACTCATTCTTTCCAGTGTAAATGTAACTATTTCCCTTCCTTAAATGAAACATTTGGGACACATAACTGAAAAGCATTTTGCTGTTTCCCTTTAATACTTGTGAACGTCACTAAGCTAGATATTTTACAGCTCATGAAAAACAGATATGAACTTGCAATCAAATAGGTAATCACCTAGGATTAGAATGAAACATGTGACCACTAAATACCATCTTCTACCAGCACAGACTGCTATGGAAAGTGCAAAGTCCACAGAATATGAAATCCACATGTCCCTATACATTACCTGCCTGTAAGCAGTGACATTATTGCCATAATGCATTATAAAGACTTGCAACCATACTGAGCTGAGGAGAGTTAGATCTCAGATATGTGAATTGGTTCAGCTCAGCTGTACTAGCTTAGGGGTATAGGTTTGCCTCCAAGAAACATGAGAACACAAACCCTAGTTACAGAAGTTTCAAGGAAAATGCTAGCCCTGCGTCTGTAGTGGCTGATTGAAGGGCATACTGCTTTTTACCTTACTCCAGGGGAAAAGTGGTAACTTTACTGAGTTGTGGTAACTGTATTAGGCATCTGAGTCTATAGGGAGTCCTGAAGTATATCAGCTGCTCTGATTTTACATTATTCACACAAGTTATTGCTATTGGGCAATCTACAGTGCTGGGACATAGCCATTGAAAATTAAAAGAGAACTTTTCCTGCTATCATAAAGCATCTCAAATGTCACTTACGTCCATGTTTTATAACAGAGCTGACTGAAAACACAACTGTGTGACAGACAGGAATGGCAGCTTGAGGTATCTGTCTATGCTTTAAAATGTTCCAAAGTTATGTGATATTTTCCATATACTCTATTAACTCTGCTTCTGTAAAATGATCTCCCATATCATAAAAGTCTGTATGCAAATAGACAAAACACATTCTAGGTTTTTGAGAGTTGCTAATGGAGGCAGTCACGTAAATGACAAAACTTTGCAACTTCTTGCAATATTCAGTGACTAGAGAGTCCTAACTCCCTTAGGACTTTGAAGATTTAGGTGAGTATTAATTCTTTGTGGAAGGCAAATATTTCCATATTTATTTGTTTACTCCATGAAATGCAAACATTGAATAGCTTTCCAACAGAGGAACCATTAGACCATTTGCATGTTTTAATGCTGTGCTGCCTAATATTGCATCTAATGTTGCATCTGGAATACTAATACAATAATTCCACATTGATTTGGGTATTTATTACGTTATGTTATACCCTAAATATAGTGTATAAATCATTACTTATCTTGGTAGGCTGTGTGTCAGGCAGTGTGCAAAAGAGGACAATTGAAAAATGAATATAGGTCATTATCAGTAAAAAATAAGACTGATTTATTGTTAGCAAAAACTGACTACTTCACCTTCACAAGTGGAGAAGAATGCTGCATAGTCATGTCAAACCCCATGTTTTCAAGAATTCCTAACAATGAAGTGGTTATTCTTTGTGTTTGAAACTGCTGTTTAGGATCTTCAAAATTTCATCGTAAATGTGGTTGTTCATCAACTGTCTTTGAGGCTTGGAATCACAGAGGTTTGCATTCAAAATACAAAACACATAAATTACATCTCTGGAAAATGTACTACTTACTTGCTTGGTTAAACTTGTACAGTAAGATCTGAAAAGTATTAATTTTGTTCAGGTTCAAATTCTTATCTAATATTAAGGGAATTCATTTAATATGAGACATGAATAGTGTTTTAATACTAACTAGCATTTAATTTCATGTTTCTTATTTTGCGTTTAAATTAGTGTATTTCATGCTAGTGCATTTTGTATTTTGCTTAAGTGTTCCTCCATTTCAGTGAAAACTTAGAATAAAGCAAAGATATTTAATCCAGCAGCAGACGCAGTAACTAGTATATTTTGAAGGAATTCTTTCTACTGACATTCCTTAGGACAGCAATCCAACTATATTACAATAATAACAGGAGAATTGTAAACCCTTTTCTTTTTTTCTTCATTTCCTTGAAGGAGCAGGAATGCAGTCCATAATTCTCAAATCCAACTGAAAAACAGTTAAGCATTTTAAGGGCAAAAGGGTGCAGAGTTCTTAGCATTTTCTAGTGATTCAGCTGAGTACGTTGACTAATAAAATGCAGGTAACACTTTTAGAATATCACATTAGCTGCCTGACAATAAGCTCACTGAAAAGCATTTTTCGGTATTATTGTTATGATCACATCAAGTTATAAATGGCATTCAGCACCACTATTCAGACTAATCGTCTTCAGGGAGCATATCAATACAACAGTAATGTCAATTAATTAATAAAATTAAACACAATACATTCTTGTGGACATTTCATCAAACTAGTATTCTGTTTATTACTGTTTCACTGGCAATTATTAGAGCATAGTGACATAGCTTGAGAGCCTCTATTTTGCACACACTAGTGTGTGCAACAGGTAAGTTCTTTGCACATCTCAAACAGATGACTGCAATGTTAATTTGATACTGCACAAACAAGTACACTGAGTTAGCTGGAGCACCATAATATGCAAATACTAATACAAGTTATTTTAAGAAACTTGGCTATCACTATTGCTTTACTTGGAGAGATAAAGAAATTTACTGAGTAATTTCTTTCAGTTATTTTGAAAAAAAGTGCATTCTATCATGATCTTTCTCACAGGAGCCAAAAAAGATTCTCACAGATTCCCAAAAAGCAGAAACAGAGATTCAAAGATGTCATCCACATGCATGGGAAAAGATCTTTTAGTAGATATTGACAGTAATTATTTACTATACCTCAAATTTTTCAAAGCTCTAAGCTCCCACTGGAATTGCCATATACAAATTTAAAGCATTACAAGGTATTTAGATGATTGGAACTCATTGTTTTTTTGCAATGTGTGAGGCTTAAAAACCTGCTATCAATTTTATATTTAAAAATATTAACATCAAATATGGGATTTTTTTAGCAGCCTTTTATAGTAAGAGATTTCTCAGAGTTTTGTGTTCTGCTTATCTTACAGTTTAGCTTCTTTTTGAAAAAAAACAAACAAAAAACCAACCAACCAAAACTAAATATCTTTATAGCCATAACTATTTCAGCTGATGGGTAAGGAGTACCCTTCCACAGAATAGCAGAGATGGACAAAAGAAGAGTAATCATCAGTTGTTTCACTGCATTTGCAATTTGGAGGGAATGAGCCACTGAACTACAGTTGTGATGTCAAAAGCAGTCTACTTTCTCTTCAGAACAATACTCACCTGAAATCCTTACTCATTTGTAAAGTCAGTAACATCATAAATTCATAACAATATAAGAGGAAGGGAATCTCAGAGAAAGCAGCAGGATGACAGGGGAAGCTGAAAGGCTGACTTCCAAGGGAAAATTTACAAAGCTTATACATATACATACATAAGGTAATTAGAGAAGGAGTCGCATTTGTGAAGAATCTCAAACATTAAAAACAAACATGATAAAAGAAATAGAGACCAGGAGAATGAACATAACCAGGTATCGATTCTTTCTCCTAGTGAGATGTCTACTTAATTTCAAGCAATACCTCCCTGCTCTTTGCTGAAGGTTAACACACAGGTAGAGTGATTTCTAGCTCGTTTCCTGGAGGTCTTATCTTCCCAAGTTTGTTAGCAGCAATTTGCTAGTCTAAAGGAAATTAGCTCTACACTGGTAGTGCTCTACAGATAAAAAAAAATCAAGAATAATTACTTTGCACATCAAAAGAATTAGATTGGCAGCAGTTGAAACTTTTCATTTGCCAGGATAATATTGTAAAATGAATACAGTTATAGTCAAAGAAATGACTGCAGCATTAAATAAAACAGATTAGTTTTAAATGGTTGAAATAGAGAGACCATACACTAAACTTGTTATCATTCACTGCTTACTCTTGTTATGGCATGAAAAAATGTAACTAAGAACATCTATGTTAAATCACTTCCAAAATATAAGCAGAAACCTTGGATGCCAGTATTTCGCTGCAAAAACTGGAGGGGAACCTCTGGCATATCTTCAACAGGCTTATAATTTCAGTCATCATTGTAACTGGCTTCAGCCAGAATAACTGATTTATGATATTTTATACCATCTCCCAACATAACAAAACTGTCTTTATCCATCCTTACAGCAGAGGAAATTGTTAGACCAAATTATTTCCCTGATGGAGAGAAGGATTTGAAGAATATGAGAGAAAATGTCATAGCAGTAATTTTAAGGAAAGAGGAACATAGTAACTCCCAGCATGTAGGAGGAATGAATGCAGATGGATAGAGGCAGAGAGCAACCTAAGACAAAGAAGAAAGAAAAATGAAGCACATCATATTCCTTCATGCATATGGACTTTTATTATTGGAGCAAAGGCAATATTCAACTCAATTTCATCAAGTGAATGAATAATAATAATAATGAGGAAAAGTATTATTTGGAAAGATAGAATGGGATACACAAAACTGCTGGTATGTGGAGTAAGAAGAGAGTAAGACAAAGACCCTCATGTAGGCAAAGTACCTGAAAAAGTGACAAGAAAGGGGTTAGTACTGGAAAGGGCAAAAAGCCCATAGCATGGAAAGGAAAGGGTAGTGAGGGAAAAGAGAGCAGGATACCACAGGGGGAGAATGAATGAGAATGAGAAGCTATGGAAAGGAGTTAGAGGTGTGGAGTTGCAGCCTGTCCCTAGGAAAGAAAAATGTGCATTCAGAAAGTGATTTATTTATTTTAAGTCTCTGACATGAGTGGTGTGCTCAGGCTATCACAGCAGTAACATGACCCTGGCTCCTGTGCAATGCTCTTCAACACAGAGAAACTTTTTATCAGCACTTATAGTCTCCTAACCCCCTGATACTACTCTTCTTTGGGGCTACTGGATGGTATAATTTTTCCCAATTTGAATCTTTGTAATGTTGATTGAAGAAATTAATATGTCTAGCTACATGTTCTTTTTTTTTCAGGAGTCGAATGATAACATTAAGTATCATACTTTGCTTGTATCACTAGTTTTAACAGAGGATTACAATTTTATGGGACTAAGGTATGATCATCACCTGCCAGTTAAGAAGGAATACAAGTCAAAAGTGCAAAAACCACCCTAAATAAAACCAGAGGTCACTTGGTTTAAAACATAAATACTGTGATCCTGAAAGAAACAAAATGTTTGAAAGTATAACTTAATCACGTGAGATAACTGGTTTTCAAAATTAAAATAATACCTGTACATTGTGGATAATATAAAAGAAAGTGATTTGATTCTTTCTATCTTTCTTGGATACCTTTTATTCCAGCATTGTGTAGTTGTAAAAATGAACAGAATGTTCCTATCCCCAGTAACTTAGCTGCTGATTTTTTTTTCTTCTTTAGTGGCTGCTTGAGAATTATCTTTAAAACAGAAGAATCCATAAGTGATGAGGATAAGCAAGACTTATTACAACATCAAGTTTTAAGTCTCCACTTCCTTTAAAATTGATGAACAAGTGATATAGAGTAGCTTAATATATGGCCCTTGGGATCTAGATTGGAGTTCTGTGCAGAGAGGTCATTTAAACTTCAGTCCTTGCTGGGAAATTTATCTGTTGCTTTCAGTGGATATCAGCTATGTGTGATGCTGAACATCATGAAACACCAAACGTGAAGAGACTTCCACCATATTCAGCACTACTTCAGAGACCTTAGCTGAACATTATGCTGACTCTGCTGAACAGCTTTATGAAGCTTTCGTAGCTTTGTAGGATTGTTAATACCCAGAAAATAATCACTAGTAAAAGAGAATGTGTTTCAGGAACTAACCACAGTCATCTTTAATTTTGTATTTGTGAATGAGTTTTAAATGGTCATTGGGAATGGGAAACTCTGGAAAGGTTTCAATAGGAATGGGGAGGGCTAGCAAGGTGGTATGGGAAAAGAATCAGCTAGGCACTTTTGAAAATCACACCCGTATACACACACACACCACATAACTTACAAAGATTGCAAATCACCTCATTTAAAATATCTGTCAAACTATTTTTCAAATACCACATTATTTCAAATAAAGCTTACATACTGGATTTCTTGGAATGAATATGCTTGTTTTCTTCCATTCTTATTCTGAATGTGTTTTGGAGCTGTTCTAGAGGAAGGATGAGGGTAAGAAAGGCAGTATGTTTCTAGCTCTTAATACACATGAACAGTTCCAGAGAGACAGAAAGAGAGGGGGTGGAAATACTCACATAGTTCATGACTGCCCAACACCAATGAGTATTACAGTGTAAGAACTTTCATAAGGTGCATGTTTTGAGAAAAGTTTAGAGAAATATTTTGATACTACTATGAACACCTAGAATTTAGACTACAGAAATGCTTCAGAAATTTAGACTACGGTTCTTATGGTACTCATTCTAATTCTGTGGCTTTAGTTGATTTATTTGCTATCTTAAAAAATCCAAGAGAAATCAAATCTCTTGTGCAATTTTAATGTAATTGGGATATTCTTTTATATCCATGAGAGTTTTAGCTAAGTTAATAGAATCAATAGAATCAATAGAATCAAACTTTCAAGATATGACTCTGCCTCTGCTAGAAGTGGACATTGAAGTTCAACATCATATCATAGAAGTTCTTCACAAAAGGTGTAAATTACTATGTCTGTAGTCTTTACTATAGATGACTTAAAGGTAATCCAGTGCAGCAGTTTTTGTGCCTGTTTTTTTGCATACTGTGTTAATTTAGTAGAGGAAGAGAAGGTTGTCAGCTTCTGCCAAATGAAAACATGTAATATAAATGAGACCAACACCAGCCTTGCTACAACCTCCTTTTAGGTAGTTGTAGAGAGCAATAAGGTCTCCTCTCAGTCTCCTCCAGACTAAACAGCCCCAGTTCCCTCAGCCGCTCTTCATAAGACATGTTCTCCAGACCCCTCACCAGCTTCATTGTCCTTCTCTGGACCCACTCCAGCACCAAAATGTCCTTCTTGTACTGTGGTGCCCAGAACTGAACACAGTACTCAAGGTGTGCTCTCACGAGTGCTGAGTACAGGGGCACGATCACCTCCCTACTCCTGCTGGTCACACCGTTTCTGATACAGGCCAGGATCCCATTGGCCTTCTTGGCCACCTGGGCACACTTAGCTCATGTTCAGCTGGCTGTCAACCAACACCCCCAGGTCCTTCTCTGCCAGGCAGCTTTCCAGCTACTGCTCCCCAAGCCTGTATCATTGCAGGGGGTTGTTGTGACCAAAGTGCAGGACCCGGCATTTGGCTTTGTTAAACCTCATACAACTGACCACAGCCCATCACACCAGCCTGTCCAAATCCCTCTACAGAGCTTTCCTACCCTCAAACAGATCGACACTTTGTGCTTAATTTTGTGTCATCTGCAAATTTACTGAGGATGCATTTGATCCCCTCATCCAGGTCATTGATAAAGATATTAAACAAGACTGGTCCTAAAACAGCCCTGGGGGACCCCCGCTTGTGGCCGGTTGCCAACTAGATTTGACTCCATTCACCACCACACATGCAAAATGTCAAGAAAATCTTCACTTGAAATGAGTATGACTGAAAGATGTATGTCTCTATTAAGGATTTTCAAAAATGTGAGAAAGTAATACTTTTAAAAAGTACTAATATTCATACAGGTGCAACTGATTCTGTACTTATTGAGAAAGAAAATGCAAAAATTAAGATTTTGGTTCCTTTTAAGATCTCACTTTAGAAACTTTTTACTTGACAAAAAGGAGAAGAATGGAAAAGCAGTCAAGACTAACATTTGCGGGGATTGTTTTTTATAAAAAGTTAGCTACTTACAAATTTATTAGGATGAATATCAAATTTGCTTACTAACTAACTCAGGTTTGCTTAGTCTCTGAGTTCTAACTCTGGAGGCAGCACAATAAGATCCTCCTCTCAAATTCCTCAGATATTTTCTGTAAACCATTCAGGGATTGTGTGTAACTCAGGAAGTTTTCAGTCTTATCTTTCTAGAAAACTCTTACATTTCTATCTGTAACATATTTCCTTACACTAGTATATTAGCTTGACAGATTAGACGTTGTTTGTGACTGATCTCCAGATATCAAAACAATAAAAGCAGTTATAACTTCCCACACTGAAAAACAACAAAACCCATCCTTTTAACCTCACTGGTTGTTTTTCTAAATGAATGCAATTCTTCACAAACAAGTGTTTCACTCTAATTTGCTTAGGTGCAAGCTATTTCATAGGCATTTTAACACACTGTAATGTCACTCAGGATAAAGCAAATATTCCAATAAAAGATGGTCCCACTCAATCCATTTCCAGTGAAATCCTGCTGGGTCCTGAGGATGATGCATATGATATCTGCTTCACTGATATTCAGGAGTTCTCACCAAGTTTGTCACCACGCAGCTCACCATCTGAATATTCACTTTACAGCCACATCTGCCCTCCTGGGGTTCTCTATTCTTATATCTAGAATACAAACTCCATATGAAAAAAAAACCACTAAAGTGAATCTAGGTCTTACAATATTCTAATTACACTATTATAATATAAACTCTGTTTTGCTTTGATTCTCTAGTGCTGCAAAGGAATCCCTGATATTTGGAAAATAGGTGCTGTAAATTATTATACATTTATTTCCCTAATACTGTGGAAGTCATGAATGATTCAGCATCCATATTAATACTGATTTTTTACTACAGATGGTCTCAAAGCTTAAAAATAAGGAAAGTTTGCATTTTTATGGTTTGAAATTAACTGAATTGCCAGGGGTTAAAATCAAAACCAATCCCTTTAAGTACATAAGTGTTCCTCTGAAGTCATTCCAGTCCTCAAACATAATTGCCAAAGGTCGATCTTCAGTCTCAGTTGTCTCTAGTCTGCTCTGGATTCATGTTTGATATTGATAAAGTATTTTAGAGATTTTTTTTTAAAAAGACAATGCAAAACACAGTGTATAAATGTTAAATATAATTACTATTTTGTAGTTAGCTTGAAGAATGTTCTTAGTCTTTCAGAGAAGGCACATGACTATGTGAATAACTTAATTTACTGGCATAAAGAGGCAGTGATGGAGGGATACAACACTAATGCAATGCTGAGAGAAAAATTACCATTACACATACTAATTTAGTGTGCATAAAAGTTGGAGATCTCTATAAGATGGATGATTATTGATTAGATAATGTTGATTTTAATCAAATTCTCTGAGGAATTTTCTTGCGTTTGTTTGCATTGCCACTATTACATTTATTTCAGTTTTGTCAGATGGGTTTTTATGGTGTTCTTGGTACATCAACAAACAATTTATGCAGAAGTATATAGGCTGCACCAATTAACACCTTGGCATGTCTCCCTTATTCAACTCTCCAGTATGAATTTCTCATCCATCCTTCCACTTCCTCAGTCCTCTAAAAAGAATACCAAAACAAAAAGACCCACTCTCTAGGAGATTCAATAAATTGAGCAAAATACATTTGACATATTTATTTCAATCCAGCAAGGACATTGTCTCATCAGGTAATGATATGCAAAAGCAAGTGTTAGATGAAAGAGCCTTTTTTGTTATCTCCAGAGTATTTCATCTAAACAGAGAAGCTTACCACTGAAGTATAAGTTTTAAAAAGACTAACTGTATTTTGGGAGGAAACATCCTATTGGAAGCAAATGGAAATTGTACTGGGAGATGAAGCCAAGGTTTTCAATTGGCCATTAAAACAAATTGAAACTACTGCAAACCACACAGTGGAGATTCAATAAGGTACGGTTGAATGAGTGAGCAATTACATTTTACATCCCACACTGATGAAATTGTTCTTGCAGTGTGTTCATGCTAGAATGACTCCACAGTAGACTATGATAATCTGTGGAGGTGCCATTTGCCTGGATAAATGTTCATAAAGGAGCTTTGGTCAGTGTGGCTTATTTATTTGCTACATGGAGTAGGCCTTGCTGGAGCTGCTGAAGATACTAACATGTAGGAGGAAAAGCAAAACTATTCCAGTTTAGAAATAAGGTTAGAGAACACAGACAAAACAATTCAGTTTTGACTAGTGGATTCTCCTGGGACACCTACTTCATTAAAGATTTCTGGACAGTTTGCCAAAATTTTCATAAAATCAGAGAATCACAGAATGGGCTTCTGATGTAATCTGCTCCTACCTCCCTGCTCAAGCAAAGCCAGTTGCCCAGGACCTTGTCCAGGTGGTTTTTTAATATCTGCAAGGATAGAGACACCACAACCTCTCTGGGCAACCTGTGACAGTGCTTGGGCACCCTTACTGTAAAAACTACCCTTATGTTCAGAAAGGACCTCCTGTGTTTCATCTTTAACCAGTCGGCTCTGGTCCTGTCACTGGGGATCACTGAAAAGAGCCTAGCCCCTCTCTTTCTTTCCCTCCCATCAGGTATTTATACATATCAATAAGATCCCTCCTGAGCATTCTCTTCTTCAGGCTAAATAGTCTCAGCTCTCTCAGCCTTTCCTCCTGTGTCAAATATTCCAGTCCCTTATTAATCTTTGTGGCTGTTCACTGGACTCTATTTAGTATGTCCATGTCTCTCATACTGTTGAGCCCAGAATTGTCCACAGTACTCCAGGTGTGGCCTCTCCAGTGCTGAAAAAAGAGGAAGGATCACTTACCTCCACCTGCTGGCAATACTTTTCCTAAAACAGCTCAGGATAGCCTTTACCTTCTTTGCAGCAAGGGCACATTCCTTCTTATTTATCTCAATATTCACCGCACTACTTGTCTGGCATCTTTTCTACAGACAATACAAATTAGGTTCTTCATTTCTGATGATAAATCCAGCATTAACTGACTGTTTGTCATACGCAGACGGATCCTACTGAATGTTGGATATGATAGTACATTAATCAGGAGTTTTTCCACTGTCCTTTTATGCAATTTTGTCCAAGGTCTTGCCAACAGGAGAATGGAAGGTTGCTTCATCGTGCTGGAAACATCTTCCAAGGATCAGAATAACATTTCACAGAGTGGTCTTTCAAAGAGAAGTCCTGAAAAGAGCATACAAAGATTTACACCTTTTATATACATCCAACAGTCTCAATGGGCAGACTACACTTATTATTGAATTAACTTGGTTTATAGTCAACAAGATTTTATTAGCAAAAGCAGATTAAGGTCAGTCTCAAGCAGTCTGTCTGATAAGGTCATACCATCATTATTTAAGTGATAATTATTATCAGATTCTTTCAAGGACAGCATGACATTCATCAATGGTGGTTGTCACAGTAAAAACTAGGAGTAAAATAACTCTAAAATGTTTTGTCATGCCTTTATGTTTCTGTATCGTATATCATATGCAAAGTCATTGGTAGTTTGGATTACTGGAATCAAATTTTGACACTCTCCTGCACCTCTAGTAAATGCCATCTGGACTCAAGCTGCACACACACAGAAGCAGAGCAAGGTTACAGACTTTTTTCTTGGGCAGGGGCACTGGGCAAACCATGGGTATAGAGTGAAGACAACATCAGCTGTCAGTATTGTGGAGCTTCTGTATCTTTCAGGAAAGGGTGAAGTGTTGGACAGGGGCTATGAACTACTGCATTATAAGGGAACAGAACTAACTATTGACAGAACTATTTGACAGAACTGAATATGAATTCAGTTTTCCCTAAAGTTGTGTTGATTTTGCTAAACTATTTTAATTAAATAGTTTTAGGTTCTTCCACTCAAGACAGAAAAACATAATCATTTTCCAATAAATGAAAATGCAAATATTTTTTAATGCCACACTGATATTTTAAACCACCTCAAACTTGGTACATAAACCCACTTTTTCAGTAGAGATCACTGGTTTCTTTTAGAGATGTGAATTATCAATTCTTCTTACTGCTCCCTCTTTCTCATTTTTTTTTTTAAAACCAAAACCAAGTATACCCTCATTCTTTGTTCTGAGACTTGTCTATCAAAATATAGATAAGAACAAGCACATCATGATACTGTTTTAGACAGAGTTTGTTTATTTTAGGGGATAGAAAACAGCAGTGAATACTTTCAGAATTATAGGCCATATACTTCTATTTGGAAAGCTTTATTCTTTTTAATTCATTAAAATATAGCTGAAAAATATTGATTTTTAGTATCCACCTCAATAAGGCTTAAATATTTTATAATAACTTACTCAAAGAAGAATATTCTGGGGTTTAATTTTAGTAAATTTTCAATTATGAGAACTTATTGTTGTACACAAAATTACAAACACAAAAATTACTACACCAATTGTTCAGAAATCCTGTCATTTTCTTTGTAACGTTTCATTTTATATGCAATTTTGAACTTGTTTTTTATACTGCTCAAAATCAAACAAAATCATTTTCACTTAATTTACCATGAAATGGCCAGCACTGATATTCTGTGACTCCTTTGGAAACTAGAGCTTGAACACATAGGGAATACAAATCTGAATCGAGATCCCATGTAGTGCTAAGCTAGGTCTGAGAAAAGATAGAGGATGTAGAAGAGAACACAGATGAAGTCACACAGACAAAAGGTTTTCTTTTGTGGCTGGTGGTTGTGACTAGATGAGTGAAGGTTGCTTCTGACCAGCAGGTTTTATTGCTTTGCTCACCGGGTTTTGCTCATTGCTTTGTTACTGGGTCTGCCTCATTACATCTTCTAAGGTCCTGGAAAGCAGAATTGGTGTTATCCTCCTGCTGGCTAGGAACAAGACCCCTTTTCCCCTGTCTTATTGCTTTATGTCTTACGTATAATTTAGAAACAACTCTATCAATTAAAATATTTCTTAGTGTTATAATGAGATCATCCGCAATTGCTAGGAATAGTAAGCATTGATTTTTTACTTCTACTTTTATCAACCAGTGAAAACTATACTTTCCAAGAAATAAAATAAAAGACAAAACCCCTCAAAATTACAGGGTGACCTAGGAGGAGGAGGAACAGATTAAAAAAAAAAAAAAAAAAGAGTTTATGTTCAAGTGAATAAATACTTGATGTCATTATGAATCCAAACTCCATCTTTCATAGTCATGACTATATTTTCAGATAAAAAGAGGCCAAGTTCTGAAATGACTTGTGATTTATGTAATCAACTGAACCTACTGAGGATACTAATTGAATATCAGTATACACTGATTGAAATCACTATGCATATAAGTACATACTGATTGAAAGAATTTGCGTACTTAGACCAGATTTCATTGCCACATACAAATATGAAATTTCCAAATTATCCTACTGAAAATCTCATGATCTTTAAGAAACAGCAGAAGATACTCTGCTATTTGAAAATGTCATCAGCACTCAATGCCTTTAGAAATGGGGCCAGAAATGTATTTTCTTGTGAATTACAAAACAAGTATGTATATATGCCACCTCTGCTTTCAACTCATCCCCGTTACTTCAGTTTCTGAAATTATATCCAGAAAGCCATCAAAATATGTACTTAAAGTTCTTTTAAAAATTGGAGATAAAATTAATTTTGTTGCTTTGTAAAAATCAACATTTCTAAAGGAAGTTTAAAAATAGGTTTCAGAAGCATTATATGATACACAGTGTCTTTCTGACCACAGTGATAACATCATATCTTGTTAATGATGGTATCTAAAATTACTCTAATTAATGATCTCATCTGAAGTAATTTAGTCCTTAAATCATTTTCATGTGTCAGCTGGTAAATCTAAGCAAAGGTTATAGTTCTTATTGTGAGGAAACTTTGTTTCTCTTCATATTCTGCACAGTTCTTTAGCTTAAAGATTTTCCCTGGGCATCTTGGCACAAGAAGAAATAATGGCTGTATATTAAATTCAGAAATTAGATGTCACTCACCTTGTAATAAAAATCAGCTAAACTGTACCCAAAGTTTCTGTACTGCTTATGAATCAAATGGTAAGTAAAAAAAAAAATAAAATAAAGCTAATTACTGTCAGAGGAACTTGCCACTATTTATTTTACCTTTGAAGTAACAGATGCAGGAGTCATTAATGAAGATCTAAGAATTTATTGTTGATCTTTCTGCTGTGCAATGTGGAATACATCCATTAGCTATTTTTGTTCAAGAACATACACACATTTTCTAAAGGCCATAAACAATCTAAGAAGTTCCTACTCAGTATGTTTGGATTTTTTTTTCCTGAATACAGTTTTCTGATAAAAAAAACAGTAATGTTTTTGTTAAATAACTAACACTATAAAAGCAACCTGCAATTTAGGAAAAATTTCTTCCAGTGATTGTACTGTAGATCAAGTTTCATGAAGGTCCTAGAAAATGTTGTCAAATATTACTGTGTAATTGTTTTCCAGATGTAGTGGAGGTTTTTAAATAGTTCTTTAAGAATCCCTTGAAATAAATATTTCTTCCATTACATAGAACAGCAATTTGTATATCAGTGTTAATTCCTCTGGGAAAACTTTTCATAATGAAAAATTCTATGTAATTTGTATCTTTATAGAAGGTTAGATTTTTACAGAAAAAGAGGACTTTCTCACAACATGTAGACACAGAGTTCTTCCATGAAAGTAGTTCCCTCTGTGAATAAAACCACATACAAGGAATTTACACAATGCTTGCACAATGACTTTGTTTTAGTCCTTAATCTCCACTAGCAGAAGACTTTTTTTTTTTTTCCACTTGGAGCGAGTAAAATACTGGAATAGGCTCCCAGAGAAGTTGTGGAATCCTCTTCCTTGGACATCTTCAAAACTCAAGTCCCTGAGCAACATGACCTAATGCTGCAGTGAAATCTAACATCATGGCTAGTGTTGTGGCTAAATGTGGACTTAGAATCTGAACCTTGGAGACTGGACCAGATAACTTCTAGAAATCCCACTAAATCTAAGTTATTATATGATTTGATTGCAAATTTTAGGTAGAATCTCAGCCTCACTCTGGGTGTGTTTCTGTTTTTAGGAAAAGGTAGCTCTGCAAAACTTTTACTAATTGTATCTCTTTTTTTGGGCATCTACTAGGGTCTGTGCTTGCTGGTCAACAGACTTCTATGTGCGCCTTGCACAAGTTTAGTCTCTATCCAGATGTTCAACTGACAGCAGGGCATATTAAGTCCTGACAAAGTAGAATTTCAGACAGAGTCTTATGTCTTGAACCAACTTTCTGGCACATTATCACAGAATCTTAGAATGCTTTGGTTTTAAAGATCATATAACATTAAACACAAACTAACAAAAAACTATCTAGCACTAGCACTCACCTACTCAGTACAAATAACACTCTTAAGGGACATTTTATACATAACTTTTTTAATTCACAAAACTTTCCATATAAAGTTTTATAGCAAGTAAACTCACACAACTGTAATAGAGCATATGTCCTGTGAGGATCCAAGAAAATAATTGACTTTGCTCTATGGATAAAAGCACGCAAGTGCTTAGCATCAGCTCAGGATTATATTACCAGCTGAAAGATGTAAACAGGGACTCAGCCAGTAGCAATGGGTAGTTGCAAATGCCTAGTGAATACAACATTAGAGAAATGGAATCCTTCTGGGTTCAATAGCTATAAAATCAAAAGACAACAGCACCCACACTCATTAGGGCTGCCGTCTTTAGCTGGGGACTTTCCATGAGATATAAAAGAGATAACAAAAATCTTTTAAAAGACAGCTGGAACAGTTCCTAGTCTTGGTTATTCTGTTTTCTGGGAAGTCTAAATCAACTCAAGAAAGCAGAGTGTATAGGAATTTTTCTTAAAATAAAGGGGCTTTTTTTCTCAGGCCAGAAGTGCCTCCAGGAATCACCTTTCCTAAAATAAGTGTTTTGCTTAATTATTCTGACCTTTTACAGTTTTAGTTTCTACTTACATACTTTTTACTTAAAGGAATTTTGCATGGTTTGGCTGATACAGAGGAGACCTGCCTAGCACAAGTTGTCTGTACCCTGTATGCAACTAAAATTAACAGATGCATGGTATCATGGCAAGTTTGATTTCATTAGTGGGAAGCAAAAAAGGACATCATGCAGATCTTTGCTATAAATTTCACTACGTGTTTTGAGAATCACAATGGTTCTAAAAATGTCATACGTCCAATAATTATTTGCCTAGATTACCCTGAATATGATTTACTAGAATTCTTACTGCAAGATCTGGGAAACATTCTATTTCAAGTAGATTTTCTAAAATCTAACTTATTTTCAGAATAATATTGCATCTACAATTGTCTTTTTAAAAGTCTCTTCTTTAGAATGGAGAGAAGAGGCAATGTTGTGCTAGAAGTGTAGTCATCAGTTTATTTAATAGATGCATTTGAAGCGAGAAGCCAACACTTTGGGAATCATTAGCTATAAGAACCAAATAACATCTTTACCTCACTGATAACCACAGTTGTACTTAGCAGGTATCTTTCTTTAATCCAAAACAAACATTAAAGAAAACCCTTTAGAAAATAATTTAAACCATCCTGCAGATATTTTTTTATTGTTACAGCCTAATTCTTTCAAGTCTTACTTAAACACCGCTTATGTGCATTTGGAGGTCTAAAAGGAAATCTGATGCCAAACAAAGATTTCTGCAGCTTTTCAAGTGTACCTACATGTAAAATATCCAGGATTACTTCAACTGGAGAAATTTTTGCTCCCAGATCATCAAGTCACTCCTGTATGAGGAAAATCTTCATTTCTTTCAGATATGTCCAATGTGTCCTAGTTTTCCAAGCTTTGCTTTTGTACAGATCTTATAAGATGCCCCAACTGAACAAAAGGGAGCTCGGTTTTGCTGTCCTAGTGCTCTGTCATCAGCATGTCAACAGCAATTCTCTGGTCAGCTGCCATCAGGTTGAATATGTCATGACCAAGCTCTGCCAGCCTTGCCTTGGATAATTTAACATCTTTCCTCCACCTAAGTGCTAATCTTTGAAATAATAATTTGACTGAATATGACCAGAGTTACTTAAACTTGTTGGTTTGCTGACAGAGAGTATGGTAACACAAACATATTTCCCTTGTGAAACCAGGCCAAAACCAGATTAAAATTCTGTGTCCTTTGACAGGGGTTTTTATTTTATTCTGCTGTTACTGGTATCAGTACTGTGTGATTTGAATCATCAAGATTCAATAACTTTGAATTATGTAACTTCAACACAAGATATATCTCATAACAAACCATATCTTTGTACATTTTTCTGCAGGTGACTTCTGGGAAAAAAAAATGACCACTCAACTAATAATTTCTCAGCCTGAAAAGCTTTGTCCTATAAATATCTTAAAAAAAAATTATTGTTGTCAGAATGTATTCTTCTAAGCATATACATGACATTAAATGCAAAATTCATGGGAGTGACTGAAAGTAGTAAGCACTGACTTTTTACATCTATGCATTGCCTATATCTGAATTTGGGTGTTTATTGTCTCCTTGTGATTAGTTGATCTTATGAACAAGAAACATTGGGAATGTGATCCAATGAGATTATGTAAAATAGTTCGGATTAAAATAGCATTTAAATGAGGTTGAGATATTCAGCATTAAAAAATGCTGGGGACAGCTTGTTACTGAAAATGCACTGAGTAACCTTCTGTTGTCTCACAGCTCCTGGGACAAGATTTATCCAGACTCAAAAAAAATGCCTGGACATCCTTTATTTTTGCCTGCATATAGGATAGAAGATGGAAGAAACAAGGAAATAAGGTAGTAGAGAGCATCTGTGCAGCTAGCACTCTCTCACAAAAGGACCTAGTTCTTTTCCAAGCAATGCAAAGACAGAAAAGCCTCCTATGTTAAAGGAATATCTACACTTAGATCGAGCCTTCCCAAGTAGCAGTGGAGTCTGTAACAGCCTCAGACTGTTTAGCCTCAGCTAATTTCACAACTTTGTAATAAACTATATTATTTTTGTCACTAAATCTCAAGGTTTTTAAAAGTTATTAGATCTTATGTATTGACATGCACACTTTCATGGAATTCAAGAGAATATTAAACTGCCTGAGTAGACTCACAGTAAAAGCCAGTAGCTGAGGGAATTTACACCTTTTATCCATATTCTTTGTTGCAAAGGCACACTTAAACTTTTATGAAATATGAGAATAGCATGCAAATACACCTTAAGTGGCTTGTGATTATCAGACTACTAGCTTAAAAACCAAATTCTGTATGCATGACTGAGGCAGAAGGGGAAAATTTTCCCATATGAAATAAAGTTCTTGTCATTGAAAAGGAATAAAATAGAAAAATGGTGCTGCAGTTCTGTCTAGTGCTACAGTGAGGTTTAGTGGCTGTTTTGTTTTGAAATAAAATTTAATTTATAGTACTGTGGCATGTAATGCATAGATCTATGACAAAACCAGTGATTCTGGCAACAGGATTCTAAATATGGATACCTGCTAGTCTGCATTTCAATTACAACTGAAATACAGACAACATAAACTGACACATCTGTAAAGTTGTTTTGGCATGTTGTTTACAGCAGTGGTAACAAAGTTGTTAGGCAATATTGTGAGGGTATTGTACTTCAATCATAATGTTACTTTAAAATAATGGTATTAAAAGAGGGGAAGATACTAAAGAAGGCTGAGTGGGATAGGGACATATAGGGGAATTTCTTAACACATCTGGAGGAAAACACAATGTATCTGGGTAGAGACAAATTTAGAATATATATCTGCTTTGCCTGCCTACAGGGCCAAAAAACTCATTCTGCGTGTGGGCAGGCCAGTGAGAAAAAAACCCAAACACTTTTTCATGGGCTACCTATCTGTCATATAAGTTTACTTAAGTTTAAAAGAAAACATGTTGTAGAGGAAGAACATTTTGACCCTTAAATTAAGAAAATTAACTATAAATACTTTGTTACTGAGGATAAAATGATGATATGCTCCCCACTGTCATTTTTAGTCTAAATTTCTTGAGGAACTGACATAGAGTGAATCTGTATCAAAGTTATTGAAGCTTACTACTATTTTTTTATTAATTCCTGCTACATAAGTACACTTTGAGTGAAGAAATGTGGGAGTATTTTTATTTAGTTAGTTTTTAGAATTTATTACAGTGCTCTTCAGATATACCAGATTTACAGCTCTGAAGCCTAAAATCCTCATTTTATTCACTTTACAGTCCCAGTATCAGAAACATCAGGAGGTGTCTCCACCTGTGGAGTGACCTAGAGGAGTAAGTTTATTGAAAGGAAAAAGAACAGATCAATCTTTGTGTTCATGCAATCTCTTGTGCTGCCTCTGTAAGTGTTTCTTATTGCTTTGTGTTTTTTGGACACCTTTCCTACAGAAAATCAATTAGCATTCCCTTCACACAGTCAAACAGGCTTTGAAAGGGTGCGTATATTTGAAGTATCATATTTCTAGCTGGGAAAATACAAAATATTTAGTAGAAGTAAACCTGAGGTTTTTTGAGTCCCCAGAAGTGAGAAGCACTGCAAATAAAGACCAGGTAGTTAAGAAAGTTTCCATTTAGGACATGCAATATAGTATAAAATATCCTACAGATGATTATTCAGGATTCAACACTTCAGAGTTAAAAATATCTTATTGTTAATTCAAAAATATAATCTATTTGAATCTGTGGGGTTTTTTTTTTTTGGTTGGTTTTGTTCTCTGATTCTATAGAGGGAAGAAAAAGCATTACTGAACTGGGAAGTGATGGGTAGAGAACTTCACTGAAGCTACTTAGCTTATGTCTTATAATTTTAAGCAATCATCCTTCCTCTGTGTGCACCTGACTGATATTCAATATACTGAGCCCAAGTAAAGCCAACTGACCAACAGTATCCACTGGTACCCAGCTGATACCATGGACCACCAGATAGAAATGATTTATCTATCTGGTCTGCATGTCAAAGTTTGATCATCTTTGCTTCTTTGACAATTGTGGTGTTTCAAAGTAAATGACTGTAACTGCTTAGCTGGGGTACTTTGCCATATACTGTTTTAAATGTGTTTGAAGAAAATAATATGTGCAATGTTGAGGTCCATATGAAAAAATATTTTCATTTATCACTGAATTGTGGCCTCAGAAATGTGACATAGGGAGAAAAAGTTGCTATCTACCAGAGTTTCGCTCTGATAAAGCTACACTGAAGTGTAAATTTAGAAGTGTCAGTGAAGAGAAGTAACTATGACTATTTAAGAGTTTTTAGAATTAATTTTCTAAAATGTGAGCTGGATAGAAACTAGGTGTTTTAAAAATGTTTTGTAAATTTCATTGTTCAATCCTGAAGAAATCTTAACTCTATATATGTTTTGCCTTTATGGCTTCCTATAAATGTGTACCTTGCTGTTCAACATGAACAGAAACACTGTGGCTTCACAAGGCCTAATAATCTTGTGTTTTATCTTATTCTTTGGAAAGCTGGCATTTGTCTTTCAGCTACTTGTTATGAGAGGTTTGAACATGAAAATCTGCTCTGAAAAGGTTTAACGGCTCCATCTCCACACAAAAGATGTGTATTTCTCCCTCTCTTTTAAAAAAATCATATGCCTTCTCAAAACAAATTAGTTTTCAAAAGGTGAGATGTTGAAAACCGGTCATAAAATGCAGACCAAGAATTTACCTACATGAATGAATCATCAGGTCATTGAAAACCAGGAAAATCATTATGTTGAAAGTTTTGTTTAGTGAAATATTCACCAGGTCTTGGAGAAAAAAAAATTGTATCCCTCGTAATAATACTAACAGTGTATCTCAAAGTCAGTTTACAAGTGTTTGATTTTAAATGTCTTCCATATTGATGTTGAAGGATAAATGAATTAGAGTTGTTAACTAATTCAGACATGTCACAAAGGTTACTTTGAAGTACTCACCTTTACTGGCCCAGTGGCATCTGTAATGAACTAATATGACACTTGTACACCATGTCTTGTGCTTCTCAACAAACTAAAGAAAGAAGTGGGAAATGAAATATAAGACTGAGCAGTATCAGAGTCTAACAAGCAGCATGTTGTGTGTCAGCCACAGGTTGGCTTTAGGGCATGAAAAATTCATGCGTCAGTGCTTGCCTACATTTATAACAGGTGTGAAATAAAACCTAACAGAGACCATTTGATTTCTGAGAAATCATATAAAATCACACAACTTAATTAACTGAACTTTGAAATTATTAAGACTTTGCCTCTACTTTCCCTCCATTTTCATTTTCCTTTTATTCCATTTAAATCCTTTGTGCCGCATTTTCATTTTACTGTTGTCAGCTCCTATTTAGAAGATAAAAGAAGCTGGCTAATCCTTTATATATGTTTTCTAATTGTTTCTATGTTTGTTATTACTCCTATCTTGAAAGTGAATTTTGGGCAAACACATTGCAACAATCCTCATTTTGTGTGCCAGCATCACCTGCTGGATTCATCCATTTACACCAATCCATGGCTGCAATTAGGCTATCCTCTTTCAAAACTAGGATGAAATAAACATCTTATTGGCTCATCTTCAGTGAACCAGGATTGCCTTTGAGTGTCCTCTCTAATAGAGCAATTACTCATGCCACTTGACAGTTACCTGCTCTTTCATAGAGCTGCATATTTGTTTTTTCTTACCAGGTAAGACCTTACTGGGTGCCAAACTAGAAGGTGTTTTTCATGGATTTTCTGTACTTATTTAAACTGCTGAGCTGGATTAATTGTGTTCCACATGCAGAGAGGATATGTGTTCAAAAAACAGCTCTGCTGAATATATTAGTATTAACTGTCACAACAACCTGTCCTGAGGAAAAGATTTATTAAAAGTCCTCCAGTCTCAGAGTTGATCCTCACTAATAATTGTGTCTTCTATCAGTTTTTTTTAAGGAGCATTTACATTCCTCTACCTGAGTACATTGGACATGTAAACCATTCAATAAATGAAATGACCGCAAATAGCATATTTATCAGAATACCATAGTGAATTATGTATGTAGAAGCAAGGGGCAGTATATATATGAGTTAAGAGTTATGAACCATTAACTTGCTGTACAAATTATTTCATTACACTGTTAGTGACTTTGTATTACTATCAGCTGCTGAGTATTTCTTATGTTCAGAGATTTAAAAAATCATAGAATCATAGAATTGTTTAGGTTGGCAGAGACCTTTAAGATCATCAAGTCCAATTATTAACCTAACACTGCCAAGCCCACCACTAAAATGTGTCAGCACCACATCTACACAACTTTCAAATACATCCAGTGTTGGTGACTCAGCCACCTCCCAAGGCAGCATGTTCCAATAATTTACAGCCATTTCAGTGACTTTTTTTTTTCCCTAATATCCAATCTAAACCTCCCCTGACACAACTTGAGGCCATCTGCTCTTGTCGTATTGGTTGTTACTTGGGAGAACAGACTGACCTCCACCTCACTACAACCTCCTTTCAGGTAGTTGTAGAGAGCAAAAAGGTCTCCCCTGAGTCTTCTTTTCTCCAGGCTAAACAACCCCAGTTCCCTCAGCTGCTCATCATATGACTTGTGCTCTACACCCTTTACCATCTTTGTTTCTCTTCTTTGGACACACTCCAGCACCTCAATGTCCTTCTGGAAGTGAAGGCCCTGAAACTGAACACGATATTCAAGGTGCTGAGTAAAGAGGGACAATCACTTTGATAGTCCTGCTGGCTGCACTACTTCTGATAAAAACTAGGATGCTATTGGCCTTCTTGGCTGCCTGGGCACACTGCTGGCTCATATTCAGCTGGCTGTCAACCGAAATCCCCAGATCCTTTTCCTCAGAGTGAAGTGCTGGGACCTGAGTTGTGGGCCCCAACTTGGAGTTGACCTGTGGATGAGTCACAACCCAGCAGAATGTTTTGTTTTTCCTATTAGCTTCATGTTCCAGAGGCAGAACCTGGCCCTGTGTCTCTGTGGCTCCACCCTCACCCAGGTGGTCATGGTTGGGGTGGTGGGTGAGGCCAGGATAATAGTAACCAGGAGCCAATTAGTTAGAAGAGCTTCCTGTTGGTTGTGGCTTTTGTTGGGGCTGGCTGCATCTTGCTGAGGTCTCATGTTGGTGTCCTTCCATGTGAAGGGCCACTGAGGGAGTGGGCAGTAGAGAAGATGGGCCCACAGGAACCTATGGCAGGACTGTCTGAAAGAGGACTTGTGAGAGGATGTTGCTGAGTTCAGTGTTGGGCTTTGTGATCAGGCAACTGATGGCAGCATCAAATGATGATGGCTGAACCAGCACAGCACAAAGCAACTTTCCAGCCACTCTTTCCAAAGCACTGTAACATCATCAGAGTTGCCTTCTAAAAACAAGGAGGTAAGGAAAACTAAGTTTCTGTAGCCTAAGGTGTAGACTGAAATATTCATAATGCACACAACAGGTTAAATAGAGGCTGATACATTTTTTAATTTATTTATTTATTGTCCTTCAAAAGTGTTAGCCAGTTCCAAAGTGGGGACAACAGATATTCCTCACCATCAAGCTCAGTTTGTCCATAACCCATACAAATTTCCAAGTTTTATTCTTTAAAGAATTTTATCTAAATACTGATCTGACTCTACTTGCTTAACCAAGCAGAGGCTGTCTTTTCACAGCTGGAGCTTGCATAGCATCGGGCAATTTTCTGCTCATGCTGTGCAAATACTTACTGCATTTTACTGTCACTTGCTCTTCCTCTCCTGAGTAGAAATAACTCAAGTAGTAAAAGACTCTAAGAAGCTATCGTGGCAATTAGGCTATAAGTGTGTAAAACCACAGAGGAAATCCTAGAACTCACTCATATTCTGAAAGAAGAAGATAACAGAAACATTGCCCGTCTCCCAGTCAATATCATAGAACTGCTATGGTCTTAATGTCTCCCTCATAGCGATTATCTTCTAATTAATTAGTGAGTCATTTCCATCACTCAATACTTACCTAATTTTAGATAGTCTATAACTATTTTATCCCAATGCATTTTTTGAAAGATGAGGGATTCAACATATTTAATAATAATAAAGTAATAAAAATTGTTTAGATGAAGTGCACTTTGTTCAGCAAGAAGGTGCAGAAAATCTTATAATTAAAAAGAATCTTACCAAGTTCTGCAGCATCAGATGCTTTTCCTTGAGGAAACTATTTCTTTTGCGAAGATAACAAGCAAATTGAAAGATGAAGGAAAACCTGAAAATTAATAGATATTAATTTCACTACCATTGAATTCTATAGCAGCTTTCCCTTCAGCTTTGCAGGAAACAGAATTGGTCCTATGAGGATAACAATATTCCAGAGAAATTAATTAGTCTAAAACTTTAAGATTGTTTTCTTTTTTCCCCCAGTCTTAATTTTTCTGTTACTTTGGGAAAAAAATTGAAATATTAATAAAATTCTGAAAGGAAAAATTTTACTCTAAATATCCCTCACTTCTTTCTGCTGTTTCTCTGAGCCCTGTTACACATGTTGGCTTTTAGGTAGTCAGTATAGATATGCTAAATAAAAGTTTAAAGAGTAGGAAATGGTTGTGATATTAGTGCTTTAATAGACAATACAGAATAGGTCTTCCTTCTTTTGTCAGGGACATTATTTCATATAAATAGAATAGAAAAGAGACAGTGAGTAATTAAAAAAAAAAAAGGAGCTTTTCCAACCTTTCTCATGTTATTATATTTTTATTAAATCAATATTTTTAAAAATTAATGGACCATTTAAAATTAAATTCTTTTCTTCTTAAGAAAAACCTGAAAGAGGGATTTAACAAAATAAAAATTTTAAAGGAATTTCCCATGCTGCTTCAAAACTTTTTTTTTTTTTTTTTATAAAACCAGATGAAAATGTGGTTATTTATTGCTATAGAGTTCATCTATTGTACTTTGCTTTTTCTTTGTATTCTTCTTTTATTCTAAGGAACAGCCCAAAAAGTTACAGTAAAAGAGTGATGAAGTGTAGCAAAATGAAGAAAATAGCACTATAAGACATGCAGTTAGGACTTGGTTCATAGGTTCTTTTCCATCAATACATTATGAATTGATTATAAGCACTGAAGACTTTGTTGAGGAAGTATAAAAAAAGAAGTAAGAAAGACTTCAATGAGGCCTCAGTGTGTTTATAGACATAAAGAGAAGGTAAGGATACCAAAAACTGAATATATTGAACTTGCAATGTCTTTCAACTTTTCTACTTTTTGGTTCTCTTCTTGCTCAGAATAGAATCCAGGTCAGAATAAAAATGGGACATGCAATGGTTTAAAAGTTGCACCAATAAAATTAACACTAAAACTTGTCAGTGTTGTCCCTTATATTTTGAAAAGGAAGCAGTCCATGTGAAAGAGAAAGATTTACCACTGGAAACCCTGTACTGCCCTCTGTCCCCTGATTGTGTAGAAAAGAGATTCATAGGCTCATACAATTTTTTGCCTACTTTCCTACAGTTTGGTAACTAAAACCTTTGCCAGCCTCTCCCTGTGTACTTCTTAACCCACTGTACAATTTCAATCAAATTTGACAGGTAGGTCAGAATCTTAAAAAAATATCCTAAATTGTTAAGAAAACTATAAGAAATGGAAGAGAAGGCAGACCCAATTTAATGAATTCAACAGTGAGCAAAGCTACAGAACAATTTTAGGTGCTGTCTGTTCTGCCTGACCCGTTGGCTACTCAGATGGTGGTCTGAGTGACCAAAGAGTCTCCAACTGTGCAGACCTTTACACTTCAGAGATGTTAAGGTCCTTAAAAGGCAAAGAAAATAGAAACCTCTCATGTTCCTTATACTCTGAAGATAACTCTGAAAATACTAGTAACTGAGGAGGGAAGGAAAGAAACTTCATGAGCTGATTGTTTTTATTCAGTTGTCATATTGGTAGATAATATTGCCTAAGAAATAAATTGAACCAGGGATAAGTGAACAGTGTAATACCATTTAGGGAACAATTAGCACTTAACTAGTTTTCTGGTTATCATGTCTGTTATCATTCAGAAAGATAGATTTTGAAATATGGAGAAAAACCACAAGGAAATTTATCACTAACTTCAGAGAGACTCCATTTCATCAGTAGCATAGGAAGTGGATCAGTAATATTTGGATCCCATATTGTTTTATTCAGGCCACAACAGACTCAAAACCACAGGATATTACAGTTGTGTACAGTGGTTATACCATCTGTAGAATTGGAATAATTCAGGGTTTATTTTAATTGCAAATAGATGTTTAAAATTTGCAAAGACTGTTTTTGGTTTTAAATTCTGTCCATAACTGTAATTTCTGGTCAATTCTAACCTTTTTTTGCTCATAATCTCAAAGACCCAGAGACCTGCTGTTCTCTATTTACTGTGTTAATTTTATTTTACCTTTTTGATCTCAACTGTAATCAACCCTAGATCCTGTGAAAAAAGAGATGTCAGAGTAGAACACTTGATAACAAAAATCCTTTTTTTCTGCATCCTGACATTGTGTGATGCTAGAATCTCTCCAGCCGACAGGAGAAATCTGCGTTTTCCCATCCAAAATTCAGAAATAAGAATTTTCCAAGTCACAGGACCCCTTCGCACTTGTTGCTGCTATGTACCTTTCATATCTTGGACCTGAAATCAGCTTTCCAAGATAACAGGCTTTGCTGTTGAAAGGCTCTACTTGGCTGTATGATTCTACTGCTCTTAAGATGTTTATTGTCTTTCTCCTGTTTGTGAAAACATCAACCTGGTTCATGACCTAGCAGATCAGCTGTTGGGCAGAGAGTCAAGTTTCTCTCAGCAAAATTTCCAGACCTGTGGCGTGAAGACAGACAAAAATTAACACTGGCTGATAAATCTTGTTAAAAGTCTTTTCTTAAGCTCAGTTAGGCACCAGCCAGGCTTTAGTCAAGCTAAAGTAATTAGAAATTCATAGATGAGTACTTCAAATGAAGTTCATTTACTCCTCATGCTTTACAATATTTTAATGAGTTGGAGCTCATAGTCCTTGAAAATTAGTAACTGTGTTAAACTAGACTGGAATATATACCTCAATTCAATTCTAGATAATAACTTTATTTCAACTGGGAATATACTAATCGTGTGGCTGGTATCATGGCAAGTATTGTAATAGAAAACCAAAATTAGTTTCTGTGGAATCACACAAAAAGTTGTTTGTGTCATCTGGAATTCATTTCACTTTAAGCTATACAAGTAACTTTTAACCAAACAATATACTCAGTGCACCATGTGTAGGAGTTTTGCCAACTCAGGATATCAGGACTAAAACTGAATAAGGGAAGCATTTAACCAAAGGGGGAAAAAAAAAAAATATGTAAAGCATTTAATTTTCTGCTTAAAGTTGGTTCTGAACATTTACAATTACTAACAATTTAAACTTTAGAAAACTGAGGGTGAATATGTATAAAGTAAACCTTGACAGATACTTTTTTTTTCTGAATAAGAAATGATAGCTTTCATAGACAAAATAAATACACTGATCTTTTTCTCTTGAACTGACATCTAATTGAATTACAGAAGGGATGAATTATTGTCTTTGTTCATCACAGATGTGTAAAAAATTCTGAGGGAAATATATCGCAAAATTATGGCATCACAGAATCCTCTATATTGGAAGGGATCTTTTGAAAACATCTAATCCATTAATGACATTTCTTTGCAATTTAAAAAGCACAGCATTCGTAATTAAAAAAAAACCAACACAAGTCAGTCCTGAATGTCATTAAAAAACCCCCACCCTTTTTTAAATATAGCACTTGGAAGTATGACAATAAAATTGATACTGAGTTTTCTGATAACCAAGAGACATCAAAATTAAGTATGCATATTCTTATGTGTTTCTTTTTTATGTGTTTCACAAGATAAAACACTTTTACAATTTTTACCTCTTTCAGCCTGATCAATACTCAAGGTCCATTTTTTTTAGGTTATTCTCATTAACAGTAGAAACTCATACAGTTGAGTGTTTCTGGCTTAGTTGTGTTTAGAAGTATGTTCTATAGACTAGAATTAGCCTAGACTAGGCTAGACTAAACTGGAATAGACTAAAATCGAATAGTTCTGTTGGAAGGGACCTACAACTATTACCTAGTCCAGCTGCCTGACCACTTCAGGGCTGACCGAAAGTTAAAGCATGTTATTAAGGGCATTGTCCAAATACCTCTGAAACACTGACAGGCTTTGGGCATTCACCACCTCTCTAGGAAGCCTGCTCCGGGGCTGGGCCACACTCTTGATAAATAAATGCTTCCTAACGTGCAGTCTAATCCTCCCATGGTGCAGCTTTGAACCATTAAGTTGTAATTTCTAGTATCTGGACATAAGCTTATATAAACCAAGTTCCGCTCTTTTTTTTTTGAAATGTAGGGCCTCTTTCAATGAAACTTTGAGAGATCACATCCTATAAACCATGCATCCTGCATTTAATGGCATAAATCTGGGGTTTGAACACGCTGTATCTCAGTTACACTTGCTCCTTTCTGGGTTAGCGGTTAAGCATATGCAGGTCAAAAGCTACTGTTCTGGAAGCTCTCACTAAAAATCAATCTCCAAGTAATGACTGCAAGAAAATAGATTTAAATAGGATTGATTTTTCTTTTTCTTTTTCATTGTCTTGTTGGAGTTTGCAAGTTATTTTTACTTAGCTGGAAAAACTAATATCCAAGCTGATAAAATACGTATGGAGCTGTTCTGAGATGATAAAGGCAAGGAGGCTTGAAACTCATTGAGGAAGTCTGTCTCCTGAATATCTCTGCTTTGCATGGCACAATGGTAGCCATGCTACAGTCACTCAGGGCACTGATGTGAGTCATTGCTGACAGAAGGAATATAGGCAGCTTCTTGCCCTTACATAGTTATATTTATCAGGGTTTTTTTTCAGTTGATGAGATTATTATTTAAGACTGACAGACATTGACCCCACTACTACTGGAGGGAAAGAACAAGCAGCACTAGGTTTTGCCACATTAACTTGATTCAGAGCAGGAGTTTGGGTTTGAAGCTCTGACAATCTGTATTTACTGAGCATGGTGTTGTGTTCACTGGCTGGTTTTAATACAGAAGAACTAGATTCGCTCCATGGGAAACTAAATTGGGAGTCCTGCTCCAAAAATGCTTCATTACTCATGAGGTTATTTATCTCTGAAAGAGTATGGGTCATGCTCGCCAGAGATCCTCTGAGGCATGCAACAGGAGTCTCCTGATCCATCTAGAGGTTTCACAACAACCTGGGAAGATTCAAAAGCAATTTACAGGGACAGATGCTGTGGAAGTCTTCCTGCTTGCCCTCTGCTGCCAGACATCAGCTTATTCTTCTGACTCTGTTGCTTCTTTCTCATTCATCTGCTTTCACCCTTTTTCAGGACCTTTTTACTGCTGCCATCTGAATGGCTTTATTTTGCTGTCCCTCCTCCAATCTCACTGAACCTCTTAGTTTTCAGATGAACATTTAAAATTATTAATTTTCTACTTTTTCTATACGTTTCTGCCATGTTGACATTAATAATTTCTCTGCTCAGAAAACTCAGGGACAAGGAATCTTTGGCAGTATCATGGGTAGTTAACCTCAGTACTGCCTCTGTGTGTGAAAGTTGAATGTTTCAAGGTACACAGCACAGAACTCAGTACAATGATGGCAGTGTCCTTGAAATCATGCTTTGGAGTTACACACTTGTTCCTTGAAGAGTACTTGAGAGGTCTTTGACTGGAAGCATAACTCAGAGAGAGCAGCTCATTTATACTCCTACACTGTGGTGCCAAGGCTGTGAAATATGAAAAACAAGATGAGTACACAGCCATTTCTGCAGAAGAAACCTGCAAAGCCATGTCTTACACCCATTTTCTGCAATGATCTGCACCAGTAACCTGCTGTACTAGGGCTCCCAATTTCAATTATCTCTGCCTTCTTTTTGCTATACAGTCTCCCAGGTGTAGCCATAGAATAGAATCATAGAACTGTTTAAGTTGGAAAAGGCCTTTAAGATCATCTAGCCCAACTGTTAACCTAACACTGCAAAGTCTAGCACTAAACCACATCCCTAACTACCGCATTTACACATCTTTTAAATACCTCAAGGGTTGGTGAAACAGCTGCTTTCCTGGGCAGCTTGTTCCAATGCTTGACAAGTCTTTTGGTGAAGAAATTTTTCCTAATGTCCAATCTAAACCTCCCTTGACACAACTCAAGACATCTGCTCTTGCCCTATTGCTTATAACTTGGGACAACAGACTGATACCCACCTTGCTACAACCTCCTTCCAGGTTGTTTGTACAGAGTGATAAGGTCTCCTCTGAGCCTCCTTTTCTCCAACGTAAACAACTGCAGTTCCCTCAGTCGCTCCTCATAGACTTGTGCCATCTTCCTTCCCCTTCTTTGGACCCACTCCAGCACCTCAATATCATGAGGGTCCCAAAACTGAACACTGACTTTGAGGTGTGGCCTCACCAATGCTGTGTACAGGGAAACAAACACTTCCATAGTCCTGCTAGCCATACACTGAGGATGCACTCAATCTCCTCATCCAGACCATTGATATGAGTATTAGCAGAACTGACCTCAGAATGGTCAACCATTTAGAGATAGACATAAACAGGAGTTCAATTCTTGTACAGGCATTGCACATACACGAACAGTATTCATATAAGAATGGACAACACAAATGGCCTGATCCTGCTCCGTCTTGCAGGCTGATTTGACTCAGGGCTCGCTAGCAGATCCTACTGATGGGTCTCTCTGTAGCTGTCTCAAATTTGTGGTTCCTTCAGTGTTCAGCCCCTAAACCGCTTGAACTACTCTTCAACTAGTTCAACTTGAAGTTTGTTAATGTTTCACGCAAAACTGGGTGTCTCCAGTAGCTGATTCAGAAATCTTGCCCTACCCTCCAGCTAGTCTGGCTTGAAGCATTGCAAATGGACACACATTCACACATAGAGTGAGGAGGACAATCACACAGAAAAATAGTTTTAGTTTAATAAGAAGAATAGAACACACTGTGATGATCAGGTACAGGGCTTGGACAGACAGGTGTGGTGACTGGTGTCTGTCTGCACACAGATCATAGGATACACTGAAGGTTTGGATTGGAAGTGACCTTAAAGATCATCTAGTTCCAGACCCCTGCCACAGGCAGGGACACCTCTCACTAGACCACATTGCTCAAAGCCCAATTCAGACTGGTCTTGAACACATCCAGTGATGGAGCACCCACAACTTCCTTGGGCAATCTGTTCCAGTGTCTCATCACCCTCTTGGTGAAGAGCTTCTTCCTAATTTTGTCCTGGTTTGGCCAGGACAGGGTTAATTCGGCGTGGCCAGGCTATTCCATACCATACTGTCATCATGCCCCGGGGCTAGTTCTGGTTCCGCAGTGTGACTTGCGGGCTTGCGGCTGGTCTGCTTGAGGGCTTGCGGCTGGTCTGCTTGCAGGCTTCCAGCTGGTCTGCTCGGGTCCGTCTGTCCTCACAGTACAGCGCATTCTGTACATTGTTTTTTCTCACTGTTGTCATTGCAATTGTTACTGTGATTGTTCCTTGTGTGTTATAGTATTAAACTCTCCTTATGTCAATCCTGGCTCAGTGTTTCCCTGTCCCCCATCCCCAGACAGGTACTGGGGGAGCAGCGTCAGTGGCCACATTNCTGTTCCAGTGTCTCATCACCCTCTTGGTGAAGAGCTTCTTCCTAATTTTGTCCTGGTTTGGCCAGGACAGGGTTAATTCGGCGTGGCCAGGCTATTCCATACCATACTGTCATCATGCCCCGGGGCTAGTTCTGGTTCCGCAGTGTGACTTGCGGGCTTGCGGCTGGTCTGCTTGAGGGCTTGCGGCTGGTCTGCTTGCAGGCTTCCAGCTGGTCTGCTCGGGTCCGTCTGTCCTCACAGTACAGCGCATTCTGTACATTGTTTTTTCTCACTGTTGTCATTGCAATTGTTACTGTGATTGTTCCTTGTGTGTTATAGTATTAAACTCTCCTTATGTCAATCCTGGCTCAGTGTTTCCCTGTCCCCCATCCCCAGACAGGTACTGGGGGAGCAGCGTCAGTGGCCACATTGCTTGGCTCCCGGCAGGGACTGAACTACCACTGCTTTACTGAACCATCACAAATTTCTAATCTAAATCTATTCTCTTGGAGTTTGAACCCATTACCCCTCACCCTATCACTGCAAGCCCTTGTAAAATGTCCCTCTCCAGCTTTTCTGTAGGCCCCCTTCAGATACTGGAAAGCATAATAAGGTCTCCCCAGAGCCTTCTCTTCTCCAGGTTGAACAATCCTAACTCTCTCAGCCTGTCCTCGTAGGAGAGGTAGTCCTGGTCCATGTCCTTCTTGTACTGGGGGCTCCAGGGCTGGATGCAGTACTCCAGTTGGGTTCTCACAAGAGTGGAGTATAGGCGAAGAATCACCTCCCTCGACCTGCTGACCATGTTTCTTTTGATATAGCCCAGGATATAGTTGGATTTCTGGGCTGCACTTGCATATATTGGCTCATGTTGGCTTTTTGTCAGCCAGAACCTCCAAGTCTTTCTCCTCATGACTGCTCTCAATCCATACTCAGCTCACCCTGTATCCACTTGGGATTGCCCCGAGCCAGGTGCAGGACCTTGCACTTGGCCTTGCTGAACATCATGAGGTTGGCATGGGCCCATCTCTCAAACATGTAGGCCTGTCAAGGTCCCTCTGGATGCCATCCTTTCCCTCCAGCATGTCAACCACATCATGCTGCTTAGTGTTGTCTGCATACTTGCTGAGGGAGCACTCAATTCCACTGTCCATGTCGCTGACAAATACGTTAAACAGCACTGGTCCCAGTACTGATCCCTGAGGAACATAATTCATCACTGCTCTCCCTCCTTTATCAATTTTTCCTTATCTTGAGTTTCAACTGCTGCTCACATAGTCCCTGCAAAGATCCCTTCACCTTGTTCTCCTCCCTGGCAGCTTTTCAATGAGCTGAAGCAAATATGTTCCACTCACATCCTCCTCCCCTTTCTTGTTAGTGGAATGTAACATCCCATCACCTGCCTTCTCCTAGGTTAACAACATTCAATAAGGCATGAGAATAATACGCATGTGTGTTGTTTCCCAAGGGCTGTACAGATAGCAGCCAAAGCCATCACTCAGCATACAGGAAAGGTCAAAAAGAGCTTTGAAAGTCTGAGGAGACAGAATAAGAGTAATCACACATGTCTTGAAAGGACTTCAGTGTAAGAGTCAGGGGAGGAAAGCAGGCAAAACTTAAAGAGAGGAGGAGAGTATGAGAACCCTTCAGTCTCACTCTTTTTTCTTTTTTCCTTGGGAAGCTATGCTTTTTCATTTTTCCATTGCAGTTACTACCTTGCAACTAGAAAAGACATTGATATTTAAGCATATTCCTTCTGACATACTCAGTTCACTCCTAGATTTATATTCATGGTCTTCAATAACTAGGGAGCAGAAATTACTCTTGATACAAGAGCACCCTTTCAGGTGATCCAAATGCTCACAGAGGGTGTGGAGGGCGGCACATACAGCTGCTGCAGGACCTGTTAGAAAAGGTTCAAGGAATATGCAATAGAATGGGGCACGATGCTTGCAGTGGTAGGGACTCCTGGTGATTGCTATTTGAAGGGTGGATTTTGTTCTTTTTACGTGCTTGATGGATCTATTTACTGAAGTAGTTTAGCTGAAACATGAAATACAACCTATGCTTAGAATCAGGGAAATTCCTGACATAAGAATTAAGTTTAAATGCAGTAATGGCCATAAAGATTTGAGTGAGAATCTTACTACAGAGCAAAAATGCAGGAGCTAATACTTGTGGATATCTCAGTTTTAGCGGAATGTAATGCTTCAAACAAGGTGGGTCTGTTTTTTTTGTGGTGGTGCTGCTGCAGCCATTAAGAAATATTCAGAATTCTTCCCAGCAATATGGAAAGAGCTGGAAAAGTAAAGTCCCTTTTTCTGCAAAATAAGAGTTCCTGAGTATCTATTCTGTAAATGAAGAAGGGATTGTTGTATTGTTTCTTGATAGTAATAGTTGGTGATTCTACCTGAAACTCCATTTGTAGTACAATCATGGATAACTGCAATATAGTAGTAAACAAAAAAGAGAGAAGGAGATAAGCATTGCTTATGTCTTAATGTTAGCATCTACATTATCTGTACTGTAGGTATTATTAGCAATTTATGTCCCATTAATGAAGTATAAGCCTGATTCACATAGAGGAATCAAAAATATTTCATTATGGATAACAGGGGTCTTACCCAGTCTGTGAAACAAGCAGCAGTTTTTCAACAAAGTTTGGCCTTTAAAAATTTGATTTTTTCCATCATTCTTGTTCTGTCCTCCTACAGATCTGAAAAAAAACCCAAACTTTTTAACTTTATAGTGAAGGAAACTAAAACTCATGGTTGCCTTTTATCTAGACTACAGTGTTTCTGTGTTTTAATAATGGATTGAACTGGATTAATCTGCATTTGATCCTGGTATGTGAGGAACCGAGATTCCTGTTCAGCTAAAAATGCAGAAATGCTGTTTTTTCTAATGTAAAAATGCTTCATTTCCCTCTCCTATTGAGCCATCTTGTGGTTAATAAATGTAATGTACTATTGAATTCACACATCTAAAATTATGGGAAAGTTGTCTGCTCATTGTTACCAAATGGTTAAATTAATAAGAGTTACTAACCTATAATATTGGATGTTAACACAATAGGTTTCTTGAAGTGTAAAAACGACATATTATAGTACGATACATGCAAATATAAAATATGCTATATATTAAACAGAGGCAATTATTATTATTATTTAATTTTAAATAGGTAACTATAGTACTTTAGTATCAATCAAGAGGCTGCTATAGTACATTGCAAATGAGTCCACACATTTTTTGCATAAAGAAAATGTATGTTAATGAAACTATTTCTCCAGACATGAGAACTAAAGCTGGAGTGTCTTAAACATGTATGGATTCTCATGAGCAGAGTTTGAGAAGCAGATTATAATGTAAATATTAGTCTATTTCCCATGTGCTTTTGTTACTGTGGCCATAGTGATGTTAAGTTCAACTATTTCCTAGGTAGACTTTCCTGCTTTGTAGATTGAGAAAATGTTCAGCAGTGTGATGTGGAGCTATTAATACATAAACAATGAAAGAGATTCCTGCACAGCAAATATGCTATATTATGCAAATTATACAAAAGGGGAAATGACAAGTGATTGCAGCTGTATTATATTATTTATAAGGATTCAATAAAGGAACCTTCAAGCAGACAGTAAAAACTGAAAATTTTCCATTCAAAGATAGGCAGATCATGCTGTTCAACATCTTAGAGAAAAAGTGAGTAATTCTGTCATTAGCCAGCATTGAACAGGTCTCATTCCTTGTACAAGTGACTGTGTTTAATGGCTAAGCTTCTAAAGCATCATTTTCTCCATCTGCACAGTGTAACTCCATGCATTGTGAAGCAGTTCTTTTACAGATTTTGTAAGCCTTTAACAACATTTGAAACCCATGTGATATCTGGCATAAAATGGATCAGTGGCAAATCTCTGAGGGAAAGAACAGAGCAGCAAATGGATTCTCTGTGAGCTCTCTGGAGCACCTAAAATTAAAAAGGGAAGTTTGAAACATTTCAATCTATATTCCCAACTAGGTGGACTCGGCTGAAAGACAGATCACCATGAGGTAATTCTAGTACTGATGGAAGCTTGTTCAGAGTCCTTGATGAATTATGATTTCTTGCTTAATTCTGTCAAACAATTCTGACTAAGCAGCTATCAAAGACATTCAACATCAAACATAACAATTCAATATGTAAGGTTTATATTGTTAAGTAGAAAGTAGAAAAAAAAAAAAGAAAGATTAAATCATAGGAAGATTTATGCCTTACAGAAGAACAAATCTTGCTGGTTAAGTGGGTCCCAACTAAGGCACTAGTATTCTGGGAGAAGAGACTCAAAGGAATATTACTGGTACATCAAGCACTCATCTTGACAAATTTACTGGGAAAAGGAAGTCACTGTATTCAGACTCAAGTTTCTGAAGGCTGAAAATGTTCTGATAGTAAATGTGATAGGCAATCAGTAATACTACCAGAAAAGAGGCTTGATGCAATACTCAGAATTAATAGCCAGCAAATCAACACAAGCCAAGTCACTGTGGTATGTGTGTGTGTGTGTTCATGAACGTGTTTATGTGTGCATGTGTTAGATTTCACAAGTAACAGCAGCATGTTTATGATATTGGCCAAAAAGACAACAGCAGCACAACTGCGTCTGAGAAAATCTTTGTAGAAGATTCATTTTTACAGTGGTGACTGCACTGAGTCAATCTGAAAAGCAGAAGAAAGGTTTATTAGTGCATGCTAATGACTATGGCAGAACATTTTTACAGGTGTTGTTAATACTATAAGAAGTTGCAGGAATTTGTTAGAACTCTGCTTATTAAATGACTCAACACATCTGTAAAAGCATATATGTATGAAATGTAGAACACCTACATACACTTTTTAAAGAGAAAATTTAAATTATTTTCAGAGATAAAGCAGCAATGGCTGGATTAAAAAGACATCAGTGCTTTAAGCCTCCTCAGAAGGGTGCAATGTTGGGTGGACAGAGAATCAATGCTACTGAAGAAGAATCAGATGACATCTTTCAAGAAATTAAAATTGAGATAATTGCTCGGCTCAGGCTAAAAAATTTGAATGAAACAAAGTGACCAGGAGAGGTCATTGAATTCCTCAAGGTGCAAATGAGTGTGTTCAGAAGTTTACTGATCTTTACCAAGCAACAGCGATAGCTGAGGGTCTAAATAAAGCAGAATAATTGTCTAAATGAAGATAAAAGGTTTAGATAGACAGAAGACATATGATTGCACCTGAAAGCTGGCAAGACCATAGCAGTTAAACAGATCTCTATATTTGTAAGAAGAATGTAAACCACAGAAAATTGAACAGAAGGGAACTACTATGTCAGCATCAAAGTCTTCCTTACAGTGTACGGAGACACTAAGGTCAACACTAATTTAGCAGGAGCATTGTCATCTGTCTTACTATTGTATATTCTTTCCTGAAGTTCTCCTGTGTTTTAGTATCTGATCACTGAACAGGAGCACTTCTGTTCAAGGTTTCACAGCTCAGGAGAGCACAGTTGAGCGTACAAGGTGGAACATACATATATGATATACAACCACTTTGTGCAATAAATGTTGATTGCAATATTTAGAAGGACTCTTTTTAAGAGAATGTATCAGCTCAAAAGCTGCTATTCCACATTCACAAGGGGACTGGAATATTATTGCAAACTCATTACTGGGCTCCCATCTAATTTCCCATTTAAAACACAAAACAAAACAATCAACAACAAAACCAAAAACCTCAAACGATTGGATAACCCTAGAACAGGCCTAAATGTAGAGCAGATTGGAAGACTAGATAGAAGAAGGTGTGTAGGAATTACTTGAGGTATGTCTCAGCATTTGTTATCGCATATGAATATCTGCATTTGTACAACTCCATTATTTAGGGCTTCACCAGCAAATCGGCAGAAGCCCATTCATGCAGCTAAGCTGAATAACTCAGCACTGCTTGAGGGGACCCAGTGGCTTAACCTTTTACAGTTATTTGTGTTTCTGTAGCATATCTTATAGGTGTAGATAGAAAATATAGTAATTAATGTTGAAAAACACCTGTTGGAAATTGGAATGACTTATAACTCTCTTCTGTGATTACAAAAGCTTTTAGAAAACAGAATTTAAGAACATGTTCAAATGTGATATTACGTGACTGGTTTTCATAGACATGTATTTGCATACAGCTGGAATAGTCCATGTGCTAATGGACAACTAGTTGCATTCTCCTGTGTTAGGGAAATACACAGTCTGCTAATACTTCATAGTTATCTGTCCTTCACAGCTTAAAATAATATACTAAAAGTGAGGGTGAAGAGAAGGAAGATTTGGAAAGGGAAAAAAAATTTTAAAACTCTTTTAACCAATTCACAGTTCTCTGGATCATACTTGATAAGAGGCATAAGATGACACTATGACTCCAGCGAAATCATCAGAGAGCAGTTAAAGACACAGATGGTGTAGAACACATTCTTTTAAAATTACCTAATAAAGCATATGAACAAAATCCTCACTTCATGAAAATTTACAGAACATTTTACTAATATTTTACTGCATATATAAAACTAATTCAGTCCAAATTAAATTGACTAGAAAAAAAGTACCATAAAATCTATGGAAGTTTAAGATCAATATAGCAATAAAAAAACCAGGGATAGACAAAGAATGATGGTTTTCTATAAGAACGTTTCTGTAGCTGGGCAGAAAATGTTTTTGTTTCATTATTACCTAAATTATAAGGTGTAATAATCAATATGGTAATGGATAGGGCAATTTTATTACTTTTAAAAATGAGGATGCTCTGGTGGCAATGAGGAATGGGCAGCAGCACCTGGATGGGTTAGAGCTTCCTGCAGGGGGCAAGCTTGGGCCATTCTACCGCCTCTGAGCCTGAGCTGAATTACTGATTCATAAGTGTGTTACACTTCTGGTTCATTTTAATCCATTTTCTGCAATTGTTATTACGACTTCGATAAGCAGTTGTTTATCTCAGTGGTCCTGAGCCAATTCTAAATAACTGGGTAACAGCCAAAAGAAATACAAAAGGCAAACCTTATTAAGTCTTAAACCAGTAGTCCAAAAAAAAGATCTGGTAGTGAATAACAACTAAACAGAAAAACAAAAACTATACTAACCTTCTTTACCCCAAGCCCCAAGAACATTGATACAGTTTTCCATTATTTTTTTCCACTTAGAAGTGTGAAGTTTCTGGTGTTCACTTCTAGACGTCCTGAGTTCCCAAACTATCTCAGCAGCTTCTTCAGAATATTTTTCCTCTCAAATACATTGTGCAATGTCTATTTTGTGGTTCATTTGTACAGCATACGCATTTTACAACTGAAATGATAATGAACTAAACTGTGAAGTATGTTCAATGGGGAAACTGAAGTAAAAAATACTTCATTCAGGAGTTTCTCATGGTGTCTTGGCAGAATGACACTATGTATGTATGAGCCTTCCTCAAGATTCATCAAATCTGAAGCCTAAAAATAACGGAAGTGAAAATATTATTGTTGATATTAGTACTCCAGATTTGTCACTTAGCAATGTTTAATCTTAATGTTCATCAGTCATTCTGGGTAACCAGAAATTTCCCCTTAAACACAGTCCAAAGCAACTGAGCATTGCTGTGTTACCATGTAACATAACATACTCATTGGAACCTTCCCTGCAGAAGTGCAAACTGAGTACCAGAGGCTTATTCTGTTTCAGAGAACATCTGTGGGATTTTATATTTACACTGCACAAACCAAATTTTACAGAAGTGGGCTAGGCTTCTCATGAGAATACACTCTCTTACAAGATTTGTAGCTCACCTGGCTTTTCTAGTAAAAGTCCAATTAATATTAAAAAAACAAACCAAACCAAAACAGACCCAAAACAAATCCCACACATTTCTTGTGGGACTTGACTAAAGCAAGAATTAAAGAGATTCAGAAAACTGGAAACCTGATAAAGGTTATCACCATTTCTGGGGAAGAAATGTTTTTAATCTAGGTTTAGAAGAGATGGAACTATGGAAATACAATCTGAGACATGCACAATACCTTCCTCCAAGAATGTACATGAAGATTCACAGTAGAGTATCTGCCTCTTAGTCACCATTAGTCATCCTCTTAGTCACCCTTTCTTCTCTTGTTAATACAGAAAATGATGTGTCCTGGAACTATTTGGGAATTGTATGTATTTATCAATCTTCTGGTCTCTGGTGAGAGCAACAGAACCTCTCATATCTTTATTTTTGGTGAGAGGAAAGGGAACTGATACCTAAGAGTAGCTGCAGCATTTTCTACAATGTTGAGCTTTAAGGTCACACAGCATTTGACTGGGCTAGCAGAACTGAAGCCACTCTAACACCACACATCTTCATGCTGTGAGGGGGCTGATAGAAAAGCAGCACCACATTTTTTTTCCCTAAAGCACAAACTATCAATTCCCATGGAGGATGGATGCCACCAGTCAGGGGTAAAAATTACAAGCTTTCCTTCCAGTGCAAACGGAACCAATAAACATGTCATCAAATGAGGAAATGTAATATGTAAGGAGTATTCTGAAATGTCTCACATGTTGACTAGGTTAGTCCTCTGTTACCAAACCTTCCCCTGTAAAATCTACTCCATCTATTCAACAAGACAATTAAACATGAATGCAGAGAGAATTTAGGACATGTAATTAGTTCTTAATGACTGCTGTCAGCTTTTTCTTTCAAGATTTCTTCCTTTTTTTCTCTCTTTTTAACCTCTTTTAGAGTTTTAACTTTGCCTTAAAGTAATAATAATAAAAAACCCCCAAACCAACAAAACCTTATTTTCTTATTTGAAGAATAATGTTCTTCTACTGTAAAAGAGTGTTTAAACATCCATGGAAGATTCATGCATTTTTGCACTAACAGTGATAACATTATTTAAGTCTATTTTTCATAATTTTAATTATTTTAATTAGAATAAGATGTCATTATTTTTATTATAGATCTCCCACACATACCGCAATACCATCATGTGCTTGTCTGTGAGGAGATCAAAAACAAGACCAAGTCAGTGCAGTGGTAAAACCCTTCAAAACCCCCAAAACTTTAAATCTTTTAGTATTTCAAGGTTCAAAAAGACCCATTTTATTATTATCTGAACTTATTTTAGAAACCAAGTGTTCTGCTTACACACACGTACATATACACACAAAAATGACCCAGTTTTCTTAGAAAAGGAATAAAGAAGTAAAAAGGAATTGTTTTCCTTCATAAAGAAAGGTTAACAGAGTAAAAAAATAAATACGTGCAGAAACCACTGTCAGTGTTGGATTTGCTCAGAAGTATTTGCCTCAGGTTCATTGTTTCAGGTAGGGATCTGCTTTAAAGTAGGCCTGATAGTGCTTTGATTGATTGCTTACAGAACTAATAAGATAATAAGTAAAGAATTATTAATAAAATAGAATCTTTAAGATTTCCTTTTTTTTCTTTTTCCTCAGCAAAAGGGAAACAATTACTGTAATAATTGTAAGAACAACTTCATCTAATAATTATGGAAGACAGATCTTCTGCCAAAGGTGGAAGAAATGTTTTCAAACATGACTGTTTTGGAGTGAGGGCTGAAAATCTACACCTCCCTTCCCCAAATCAAACCTACTGCACAGAATTCCATTATAAACCACTGTGATTTCCTCCTGTCAGAGCCCTTGCAACTTCACTTTAGGTAGCTTCATATTTGTCAGACAGAAAGGGATCATAACGCCTCCAGAAACAACTGACAGAAGTTAAGAAAAAGTTTCAATCAAGCAGCAAGAGATTTAGAAATAAATGCCACCCCTTATGTCAGTGATCCAACCATGGGCCTCCTATATAAAACATATTCATAAACCACCTAGGCCTGAAGCATCTCACCTTGGCTGTATCTGATGCAACATGAAATCTAGATGTTATACCCTGATCACTCCTACTAGATGAAACCTCACAGACAACATACAGATGAAACAACAAGGGCGAGATATCTGTCAGGGCTCAGATGCCAACTAGTTTAGTCTTAGAAGCTGGCTTTAGCAACTTTAGCAGCAGAAACGAAGGCAACTTCAAGTTTATAAGCAGATATAAGAGTAGGTTTTGAAGATATGTGTTTAAGCAGTGGTGACTGCAGTGGTTTGGAAGTCCCTGCGTAGCTCTAACCATGACTGATCGTGCCTGAGATTAGCAAATTTTGTGCTGATGAGACCAAGATTTATTCTTCCAAACATATATAGTCTGTCTTGGTGCAGTAACTAATGAAATTACTCCTTTAAGTGACATTACAACCCTAATTCACATCATTGCTATAATGCAGTCTGTTCTCCACGTAACTGTCATGCATGACCATAGCGCAATATGCAGACTGAGACACCCTGTTTTGCTGTTCTGCACAGATCTTTGCTCTTCCCATTTCCTTCTGGCTTCTACCTCTGCATCTGAATAGCATTCAACCAACAATTTAATGCCAGCCTTTCTCCCTAGATGAACACCTCTCACTTCCAAAAAATAATATAAAATCCATATTAGATCTAACGTGGGACTGGTTTGAGCTGTAGCCTCAAAGCTGGATATTTACGTTTAAAAGCTTAAATTCAGCACCTTTTTTTGCTTTGTCTCAGCTGGTTGTAAGGGTTTTCTTAGGATATTGCACTGCTTGGGACTCCTATATCTTGCCATTAGACCAGGTTTATTAAATCAAACTACATTTACTCATTTGTAATTCCATCCCTTTAATCTTCAAAAAATATTTCTCTGAGGCTTTTCTTTGATATCTATCAAAAGGTGTGGACTATTCCACTTTAAAAATGGAACAGTGAAATGGATGGTAAGAGCAGGAAGACATAACCATTGTCACTCTATATTAAGATGAGGGCAGACCTTTCTGGTTATTAAGTCAGAGCAAAAGAATAGCTGTTAGAGAGTTTAAATTAAAAAAAAAAAACAAACCTACTTGAATGAATTCCAGTGAAGATAAGAGTAGTACAAATGATATATTCCATTATAAACCTTGTAATAGCTTAAAATTGATTAGTGTTTGAAGACTGATGGATAACTACAAAGCTTTACTATTATAAAGCAAAGTGCAATTTTTGATACCATGCAACTACTTCAAGATCTCTAATTTTTCCCTCTTTTATAATATTCACAGCAGAAATAAAGAGATATCTGTCATTCATGAGAAATGGGTCTAGTTCTGGAAATGATATTGTTAGTCATGTCAGGTTTTAATAGAAATAGTGAAATAATGATTTGGAAATAGGGGGAACCAGGATCAGAAGGAATGGTTTAGACACACAAGCAGAGGAGGTCTCTATCTGCTTAGAATCTCAATTACAGTAGGTTAGGCAAAAGGAGTTCAGCAGCAAACATGAAGCTTAGTATGAGTATATTCAATGACATATGGGAGAAAAAGCCCATAAAGGTAACCCACAATTCAGTTATAAGCTCTTGAGTAGAGTATTTAGTCTCCTCCTTACATTTTTTCACTAGCTTGCATATAAGAATTTATAGGGCAGTAGTTAGAAATTGGGCCATGGAAAATGTGCTATGGCTTTAAAGAATAAGGCAGACCCTCAGAAAACATGTGTGAATTCAAGTTATCTTTTACCAAACAATGAATAAAATGTTACATTAGAATAATACAATATAAAATCCAATTTTGAAGTCAAACCAATTCCATTTAGAAGAACATTCTTTCTGTGATTATGATGTTTTAACAAAGCCAGTAAAATTTACTGTGGTATGTTGAGGAATTTCTCGTGGAACGTGGGCATGTGAGCAATCCAGCCTTTGCAGCTGAAGCCTGAGTTTGAAGGACGTCGGCCAAGGCCACAGAAGAGAAAGAAGATTAATCGTAAACAACTCCCGGATACTGACCTAAGATATATGGGCTGAGCTATGTTGCAATTGTAGAGGCATGAAAAATATGTGCTACCAATTAGAAATTGTTGTTAGGTACGTGATTTACACAATGTAACCAATAGCGGAATAGCTTATTGCATGATATGCCAAAGAGAATATAAAAGAGTGTTGTTTTGCTAAATAAATGGCTTTCACTTGACCACATTGATCATGGCGTGATTGACCCGAGCTCCTGCAGTGGTAGTTGAACTATTTGATTAGAATTCAATGTCACAAACATGGGTAACTTCTTTCTGCTCTTTATTTTCTCAAATAAATAAATTTCAAAAGAATTCAGTCATCTTTCCTGCGTTGAATTTTTAGATTGTGGCTTCTTTTCTAGGCATCTATCAAGCTTTGTATAAGTACAAAGATAGTCATATAGAGAGATATGTAGATATGGTCAGGTCTCTGGCACACAATGTGTGTGAACATGACAAGTCCTCATGAGAACCAAATTGAAACAGGGTAATGCACTGTACCCATTGAAATTATGTAAGGATGTGTGGTGACAACACAGATGTTAAGGTCAATGCCTCTTAAAAAAACACCACCCACCATGCAGACTTCAGCTAGTTTTACCTTCTCTGACAATGCAGTTAAGAATGAGAGCTGGAAAAATAATTGATTTTATTTAAATCTAAGTTTCCTGTCAGGAAATGAACAAATTCATTTAATAAGGAAAGTAATTTAACCATGATTTCTGACTTATTTTTTGTAAAGCTTTCTGTAATAAATATGGATTTAGATTTCCAATGGAGTGCAATAATGTGGAGATGGACAGAGAAGAATTTGGCTGAATTGTGAATAGTTACCGTCAATAAGCCTTTTTAAGGTGCAATATGACACAGCTGGAGAGTTTGCATGCTCTGGATGAGACAACAAAAGATGAATGTACTGTACTTTTACAGACTGAAAAAGAGCTCGGAGCATGTAAAACAGGGTGGACAGAGTGAAGAGGTGTCTCTTGATTCTTCTTGTTATGTATTCCATTTGGGCAACATAAGAGACTAGTTTCAAAATATAAACTTAAGAAAAATAAGTTGCTAATAGATTGCAATCTTGCTCTGTCAAACTGCTAATGTTAGTTGAAGAAAGTGATTAAATGTTGCTGCAAGTTTTCCTCTACAGCATTCATTAGCAATTTTCCTTTCTGATTCATTGTTTAGTGTTTAGATTTCAGCTTTACTGACCTCAGCAGTTCGATTCTGAAGATCTAGCAGAATTAAAGAGGAGAAGGAAGGGCAATTTGTTTACCTTGGGAAGTACCATTATATCTTTGTCATGTAATGGCTCTAAATTATTTGGCAACTAATATGTGGCATCAACAAATGAATGAAATATCCAGGTACTGTCCAGTCTTCTTGGGATGCACAGTGGAGTTTTACATATCTGCCCCTTTTGTATGCCTGCCTCAATATTTCAAGAAAAATTTAAGAACAGAAAAGTAGATAGGAATCCTGTGAACAGTACTCATTTGATAGTAACTCCTTATTTCTTCTCCTCCAGTCTACTTAGTGGTAGTACAGTGATTCTACCAGTACTACCTACAAAACCAAAGCAAAGTAAACCCTGAAAAATACAATGTTCATAGATTTATCTTTGTATAACCTGAATATCCTGTTAAAAAAATTACTGTGAGCTTTCATATGCTGGTGTCTGATCACAGAACCATTGGAAAAGACCTTTAAGGTCATCAAGTCCATCCATTAACCTAACACTGCCAAGTTCACCACTAAACCATGTCCCTCAGCACCACATCTACATTTCTTTTAAATAGCTCCAGGGACAATGTCTCAGCCACTTCCCTGGGCAGCCTGTTCCAGAGCTTTACAAGCATTTCAGTGAAGAAATTTTTCCTAATATCCAATCGAAAGCTCCACTGACACAACCTGAGGCCGTCTCCTCTTTTCTTATCTCTTGTTACTTGTGAAAACAGACCGACTCCCACCTCTCTACAGCTTAGAAAGTAAGAAGGTCTCCTCTGAGCCTCCTTGTCTCCAGGCTAAACAACCCCAGTTCCCTCAACTGCTCCTCATAAGATTTATTTTCTAGGACTTTCACCAGCTTCATTTCCTTTCTTTGGACCCACTCCAGCATCTCAATGTCCTTCTTGTAGTGAGGGGCCCAAAACTGAACACAGGCTTCTAGATGTGGCCTCACCAGTGCTGAATACAGGGGGTAATCACTTCCATAGTCCTGCTGGCCACACTGTTTCTGATACAAGGCAGGATGTTATTGGCCTTCTTGGCTACCTGAACTCACTGCTGGCTCATATTCAGCTGGCTGTCAGCCAACACCCCCAAGTCCTTTTCCAAAGAGTAGCTTTCCAGACACTCTTCCTGAACCCCGTAGCTTTGCATGGGGTTGTTGTGACCCAAGTATAGGATGCAGCACTTAGCATTATTGAACCCCATGCAATTGGGCTCAGACTGGGGAGACAGAAAAAGGAAATTTGAACAGTCACTTGGTCAATTCTCATGGACTCTTCAGTATTCTTTCTGCATTCCTAAGCAGAAAGGAGGCCTAGCAATGGTGGATCTCATTTTTTTGCAGGCTGTAAAGTATCTTTTACTTACAGTAGGCATGTGAAAAATGTCATAAGGGTCTCTGGGCTTTCTGGATGGCCGAGTGGATGACCAAGTTGCTCATGAAATCCTTCTACTACTACTTCTTCCTAAAGTTATATGATCTGTTTCTTCACCTTCAGTGGCAAATTAATCAAGGCCACACTGATCTATCATTGTCTGTAGAGGTTAAGTATTTTCCTCTCTTTGGCACCATGTCAACCTGTGCCACATAAAAGTCGCTCATGGAGAGCCTAAGCGCAGCTTGAGGAGTATGTCTGACATAAAACTTTTCCCATCTGCCAGAGTGGACACAGGTCATGCTGTGTCATTTGGTCTCATAGCCAGAGAACATGTCTTAGACCTGTTAAGTTTGCTAAGGCAGACATATCTTTAAATCACAGTGGCAGCTTGATGATAGATCCTTCATACATACACAGGAAGGTTTTTCCCTGTTAGTAGTACGTGAGACTTCCCAAAGTCTAAACCCTGAGGTTCTGGCTCAATGACTGAGTAAACCAATGCAGCAGTTTAAGATACTAGTAACCTAAATTTGTAATATTAACAGTCTGCCTGCAGTGATCATTCCTCTGGCACGCTTCATGGAGTGCAATGTGTCTCAGTACTCCAACCTATTCTGCATGCATCCTGGCACTTTTCCCCATTTCTTACTTACTGCTAAAGTAATGCGCTAACCTTTAGACTGAAATGTCTAGCACATGAATTTTTCTTCTGTCAGCTCTGCTACAGGGATGCTTGCTTCCAGCAGATATCTTAAACAGCAAGATCAGCTAGAGCTCATTTGTCAGGAGTTGTTTCTTTCAAAGACAATGAGAACCAAAATCCAAATGGACTTTCAGCCCTTTGGAAAATGCCATCCAACCCCTCTTGATTTTCTAGTAATCTGTGATGTACAAGGTAGAGTTTATCCCAAAGTGAGGATGACAACATTTGTTATAAATGTTTCATTGTACACATGAACTGCATATTTTACACACAGGCTATAAGTACTACCATAAATTTCAAACATATTCAGAGCTAAACTAAGTTTGAAAACGTGATGGAGTAATGTATGACCACAATAAATAAAATAGTCTTGGAAAGGAGAGTTATGAATGTAGAAATTAATGCTCTATTACAGATGGTTAATACTTAGCTATAAACCAGTTGGAAAAATATGAACTTTTGAAGATATGTTGCAGATGAAGAAAGCAATTAATTCTCAGCAGAAACTTATTTTGACAGATGCCATCATATGCACGTAGCATTAAAGGTTGGGGAATTATTTAAATGGCAATGTAGACAACCTCCAAATACATTTGAAAATAGAAAATTTATATAGAAAAATGTACTGCTTATTTTATTTTTCATCATGCATCTTTGAAAATAACAGTAATAGTCCTAACATAACCTTAGCAGGAATAAAAAATTACTTATGGAAAAATTTGTAATTCACTCATTAATTCTGAAGCTTTGCTGTAATAAATTGAATTACATAACAGACATCAGTTCAGTCTTGCATGGTTTAGTTTTTTGAAGTGTGATGTAATCTATCTTTCTAAGTGTTTTTGAACAGGAAAGAGGAAGTTCTTAGGAGTGTAAAGATTTTATACCAGAACAGAGTAAGAGTGTCTCTACTCCAGGAGTCTACTTTGAGCAGATGCCACCCAGAAACATCACTGGAAACATTAATCTTTACATAATTCATAGAATTGTCTAATTCTGTATCATGAAAATAAATTTCTTCTTGATTCTAAATTATGATCACTTTATCTCCCAAGGTACTAGAGTTGATTGATGGTTTGTATTGTTTGGCCTTACTTGAGGCTTAAATGAATAGAGAAGACCCATTTATTCCTATTAATGCTGTTTATATTCTCATTTTAATTACTCCAGCATAATTCCAGATTAACTCCTTCAAGATGAATGCATTTGCTCTACCTTTCAATTGATGTAAATGGATCTGAAGTCAAGGGTCCTGATTTGAAACTTTCATCAAGATTTAATCTGCCTCTAGAGTAAAGGCAAAATTATATGGAAGTTAATTCCAGCACCGGTGGACATTACATTTTATGTTTTATTTAGACAGCATCTTCGATCTAAAACACCAGGAAATGATAAATGGGTAGCATACAGAGAAACAGAAGTGGTAATCAAACAAGGAAGTAGGAACAAGCTATCAACTGCTTGCACAGAAAGGAAGCAAAGAAGAAGCATCAGGCTGTCACTAAAATCTGTGCTAAAGCAGTGCTAAAACAAGGAAGAAAGAAATATTTAAAATAAAAGTGAAGGATGAAGTTAGGGGAATCACCTGAAAAACATCTTCCTTGGGAAAAGATCCCTTTGTGGAGAGCAGCACTACTCAGAGCATAACAAATAAGAACATTCATTAAAAAATATAATTTATTCTGCACTGTCTTTAGTTAGTAAAAAGCAAATCTCATACTTCCAGAAAGAAATAATTGTCTTGTTCAGGAAGTATATTTGTAAATGGAATGTTTGCATTTTAAACACTGTGTTTGCATGAAGACATGAGCATTAAACACTGACAAGGCAAGAAAAATACTGACTTTCTTAGAATACTAGAGGAAGAGAATCTGCCATTCTCCATTACTATACCTGCAAGTTATCAGCTGCAACTATCAGGGAGAAGTTGTCAATCAACTCTATTGCAAGGATGAAAGAGTAGATGGTACAGTTTAATTTTATTATGGAAATTGATTTGCATCTTTTATATGTCTTGATTGAAATCTTTCCAGGTAATGGCATTGAAGAATACTCATAAAACTGCCATGACTGTGGTAATAACTATTATTATGATCGAATTTAATAATAAAAAACCTGCCTGCAAGATGGGCAATATGAATAATTCATGTACAGTGTTGCTTAAAATGTGATAGAGAGAAAAAGACTTGTAGGAAAATTCTTAATGTATCCAGACAGGGATGATAATTGGTTTTTGCTACTAAATGAGTACTTCATGTACAAGACAGCACTAACAAGGCAAGAGAATAAATTTACACATTGGGGAGACAATTTCATTTATCTGGTTACAGCAGGATAAGTGGAATAAATGGTTTTCCTTAAAGGAATTGACAGAAAATGCATATCCTGATAATAATTAGTTTTGTTTACAACTAGAATACAACATAGCAGGAGACACAATAGCATCTTTTCAATATGTAATAATATATGTACCATATGCTTGTGTAGGCCTTACTTGTGCTATTAATCAAATACCTGCAAACACTGACCAGATCTCTTTCAGTGCTGTCTTTCAGTTGCAAGCATAAACAGGAGTCTGGCATATGGAGAACTGTTTCACAGTTGCACTTTATTTAATTTTGCTTTGTTTCTTTTATGTATACTGTATCAGATAAGCTTGAGTTTCTTGCTTTTATTGCCTACCATCTGGTGGAAAAAGCATGCAATAGCATAAAAAAAGGACAGATGACTAAGACAATATTTTAGTGTCAAGGTTTGAAGCTACAGTAAGAGTTCATCAAGGATGTCAACTTCAGGAAGAGAAAACCATGCAAGAACTCATCTCTCTACCCTTACCTCCAGGCACTGATTAGGTGTCACTTGCAGATATGACAAGTAGAATTTCTTATATGTGCATGTCTGTGATGTCTGTCTAGAGCAAGAGAAGTTTGAGAATAAGCTAAACTCACAAGTAGCAATCTACATCCTCCAGTTTGAGCAGCTTAGGGTGAGTCATTATTTTCTGTTTTCCCAGATTTCTTCAGTGCTGAACACATAAGGATAACCAATAAAAAACCCCAAAACTTATTATAAAAATAATCAGAAAAATTGTACGTGTGAGAAAACGCTTTTGTGGCAAGTATCTTTCTACTAGTGCCAGGATAGCATTTTTGTAATAATTTGATTTTATTCTCCCTGATGTTCAGTTGAAGGAGTTTCAGCATTTGACTGTCAAATAACTGTCCCATTCCTTGTTCTGCTTTCTATTTATTGTCAAGGCTAGGTATACATATGAAAATACAGAAAGCTGTAAGTACTTACATGCAGCAGTGTGGAAAGGAACGTGCTTCTGTTTGCAGTATACCAATATCCCAAGCTATTAAAAACAAATGAACCCCTATTTCCCCCTCCAAAATTCATAGGAAAAGCCATTTGTGGTTAACATACCAAAATCAATTAAGTAGTCTGAAAAAAAATCCTGGGAGTTGGATTTAGTCAAAATCCCTGTTAATACATTGTGCTTTACCCATTACTAATTCTCTCTTACTTGAACCTGAGATCAATCCTCTTTGTTCTGGCTTGTCACCAGGGTCTCCAGTCAATGTTGATAAAACAAAATAACAACAAAGAAGGCTTTGAAAGCTACTGTGAAGAACTATGGGGGAAACAAAACAAAACAAAACAACAACAACAAACCAACCAACAAAACCAAACAAACTGTATTCTTTTGTTATGACTGTGACTTGTGCCTCTCTGTTTATTTATGATGGATTACTTGCCATAGAGATTAAATGTAAAGAGAGTTACACTTGAGAAGCTATACAACAATCTAGCTAAAAGATATCTCAACAAATACTAATATACAGTAGCCTGATTAATATGCCTGTGGTTGCTTTGCCAAGATTGAGATCTGGAAATGATAAAGCCCCTAGAACATCTTTATCAGTTAAAAAAAAATCTGACCCAGGATAGTTTACAGGATGACTCAGAAAAAAGGTCACAGCTTGAAAACTACAGATTGGTTCCTAAGAAACCCAGGGGTCCTAAAGGGAATGTTGTCCATAGACCAGGGGAGAGATTAAAACATGTAACTGATAGCTGCAAGACACCCACTGATGTTTGCCTGGCTCTCAAGAATGGTCCATAGGCTGGATATCTGCAAGGAAAGGTGACACCACAGGACTAGTTAGGAGTGACAGTAGCTGCAGTTGCCAAGCACACAGCAGGCAAAAATCCGTGCTAACAACCCAGGACAGTGTATCCCAAAGAGCAGCTAGGTTCCAGATCACTGTCTTAGTAAGACTCCCTATGTACCCGGTCTCAAGTAAACAAGCTGCTGTAGAGATGACCAGAGCAACTTGTAGCCCACTGCAGATCCGCATGTAATCAACAGTGCACCAAGCCACCTCCACATAAACAATAGCTCCTTCCAACTCACACTTTCAGGAGCCTCTCAAAAGTAACATGTTCACCATAGGAAGTGCAAGTACTGTTGAGCACCTTAGGGTTTGTGCGTGCATGCTGTGGGCTATTTACGCATAGCTACAAATGAATTTAAAAGCATTTCATGTTGATAATCACTAATAAATCTGCTCAGCAGATTGAGCTATCAAATTGAATAATTCTATTAAGTGGCTCATGCAGGCCAAACACAGGTATTTTAAGTAGGTAGACTGCATTTGACAAAATGGTAGACACCATTTGACAAAAGATATAACTGATGTTTGTTGCCCTTTTTTCTTTGTTTAAGACCCTGAAGGAACTCCCAACCTGCTTTCAGGATGCAAATATCTGCTATTAAAACCATAAACTTACTCAGGATTTGGTTTTTTTTTACCAGAAGGAATTCTACATTCTTCAAGTAAAAGAGAGATCTGAGCAACACCAGGTATTGCCTCTTCTGGTTTTCAAACACATAAGTGGTAGGCAACTTTCATGAGCGAGGTGAACATTCACAAAAGTTTTCTGGATATGCTCGGACTGTTTGAACAGACTCTTTGGGGGCTGAACATGTCTGAGACAAATAATTTCTGAATTTTTTCTTGTTGAGAGACTACTTTTTACTTAAACATATTCTTGCAAATAGTGTTTCTGTTCCTAAAACACTTACAGAACTATAGATTGAAGTCTGACTTCATACTCTTGTTCTCCTTGGCCATTTCTAAAACTAACTATAGACTAGGCAATCCCATTTTTCTAGGTTACAGCTAGAATCTGGACATCACGTTGATTCTGCTGTAAAAGTCTTTACACCTTTGTTAATTACATTGGAAAAATCAATATCAAAAACAACCAAAGAGATATATCAAAAGATATAGGAAAACCTGTTCCACTTGATTAACACAGTATCCAGAATTGCTGTTTCTGCATGTTGTTGAGTTGTAGGGATGTACTGGAAGTTTTAAAAATAAAGGTGGCATGGTTGTGTACTATCTGCACAGACCAAAACACTTCAGAGACAAAACAGAAAGAGGAAAAACAAGCTTCTTGTCTTCTCATTGAGTAAAACAAGTGAAAAGTCTTTAATCTCCACAACTTGAGGCTTTAAACAGCTATTTATTAG